>JAXRKP010002648.1:0-41760 GCA_037039925.1 Doris montereyensis | reverse complement strand
TCAAAATGTAATTCTAATGCTCTGTCTGCCTGAACTAACAGTAACAGCGAAGATTATTATTATTATTATTATTATTATTATTATTTCAGAACGTTTCTCCTCACACAGCATGGACATCAAAGTCCTGCCCTTCCTTCTTGCAACGCTGGTGGTCAGCGCCTGCCTGCCAAAGAAGGTGACCATCGATGGTGCCTTCATGTTGTCTGAACTACAGTATCTGTATATGGTCGCCGATGGCACGATGCTGCTAATAGAAAAAGGTTATGAACAGGCTACCGGCGATTTCACAAGCGGATCCAAAGCACCTGCAGGTTTCAATGTGAAAGCAATAGTCGGCACATATGTGACCAACAAAGTGCTTTATTACGGCGACGAGTATGTCTTCTTCCAGGACTATAAAGACGATACTAAAAATAAGAAACTGAAATACGGTCGTCGACGGGCATTCATCCGAGACGGAGGTCCCGACGCAGCTGCTAGAAGAGGCGGCGAGATGACCTTCTTCAAAGGTTGCAAGATGGCCATCAGGTACAAGTGGAACAGATGGGGAAAACCTACAGACATGCGCGACGCCGGTTTGCCGTGTCATCTGGACGCCGCTTGGAGCACGGGAGAAAACTACACGGTGCTGCTAAGAGAGACGAGATTTGGTTTTGGCATTTCAACAACACATTGGAGGGGCCTAGTCTTTTCAACTCAACTTATACAATCCACACATGGGAGCCTACTTCCTTATGAGGGATCTGATCAGTTATAAAAGAGTAGAAATCGCAAAGTCCCAACTTTAAACAGTAAATTTTAAAACAATTACTTTTATTGTCCCTAAATACATTATGGATTATAGGAGAAAGTTGAAAACATTGAAAACTAAAAGTATGGCCGTACCGCACGCCGTGCAAAATACTAACCTTGAGTTTTGGTCACCAAATATATTAAGCAGACACATTAATTGCAGACATTATTACTTCGGATTTTTTCTTTCCTGAGCAATATATGCAAATAAAATGAAATAGAAATCAAACCGGTGTTAATGTTTTGATTATTTTAGTTATGGCAAATCTACCTAGTATATCCTTTGGTGATAAACTTTTGATTATCTTAGTTATGGCAAATCTACCTATATATCCTTTGGTGATAAACTTTTTGATTATCTTAGTTATGACAAATCTACCTATATATCCTTTACCTAGTGATAAACTTTTTGATTATCTTAGTTATGGCAAATTTACCTGATATATCCTTTAGTGATAAACTTTTTTTATTGATTATAAACGTTTTGATTATTTCAGTTATGG
This sequence comes from Doris montereyensis, assembly GCA_037039925.1. Lineage (NCBI taxonomy): Eukaryota > Metazoa > Mollusca > Gastropoda > Nudibranchia > Dorididae > Doris > Doris montereyensis. The sequence continues at coordinate 40,465 of JAXRKP010002648.1, read as the reverse complement.
CAAATCTACCTGGTATATCCTTTGATGATAAACTTTTTGATTATCTTCAGTTATGGCAAATCTACCTAGTATATTCTTTGGTGATAAACTTTTTGATTATCTCAGTTATGGCAAATCTACCTGGTATATTCTTTGGTGATAAACGTTTATGATTATTTCAGTTATGGCAAATCTACCTAGTATATCCTTTGGTGATAAACATTTTGATTATCTCAGTTATGGAAAATTTACCTAGTATATCCCTTGGTGATAAACTTTTTGATTATCTTAGTTATGGCAAATCTACCTGATATATCCTTTGGTGATAAACTTCTTGATTATTTTAGTTATTGCAAATCTACCTGGTATATCCTTTGGTGATAAACGTTTTGATTATTTCAGTTATGGTAAATCTACTGATATATCCTTTGGTGATAAATTGTGATTATTTCAGTTATGGCAAATCTACCTAGTATATCCTTTGGTGATAAACTTTTTGATTATCTCAGTTATGGCAAATCTACCTAATATCCTTTGGTGATAAACATTTTGATTATCTCAGTTATGCCAAATCTACCTGGTATATCCTTTGGTGATAAAGTTTTTGGTTATCTTACTAAATCATAATTATGAATCTACCTGGTATATCTTTGGTGATAAACTTTTTGATTATCTTAGTTACGGCAAATCTACCTAGTATATCCTTTGGTGATATTTTTGATTATCTCAGTTATGGCAAATTTACCTAGTATATCCCATTGGTTAAACTTTTTGATTATCTTAGTTATGGCAAATCTACCTGGTATATCCTTTGCAAATCTACCTGATAAAACTTTTTGATTATTTTAGTTATTAAATCTCATATCCTTTGGTGATAAACGTTTTGATTATTTCAGTTATGGCAAATCTACCTGATATATCCTTTGGTGATAAACACTTGATTATTTCAGTTATGGCAAATCTACCTGATATATCCTTTGGTGATAAACATTTTGATTATCTTAGTTATGGCAAATCTACCTTTTATATCCTTTGGTGATACCTTTTTGATTATCTTAGTTATGGCATAAACATTTTGATTATTTCAGTTATGGCAAATCTACCTTGTATATCCTTTGGTGATACACTTTTTGATTCTCTTAGTTATGGCAAATCTATGAATCCTTTGGTGATATTGATACACTTTTGATTATCTCAGTTATGGCAAATCTACCTGGTATATCCTTTGGTGATGAACTTTTTGATTATCTCAGTTATGGCAAATCTACCTAATATCCTTTGGTGATAAACATTTTGATTATCTCCAAATCTATCTGGTATATCCTTTGGTGATAAACATTTTGATTATCTCAGTTATGGCAAATCTACCTGATATATCCTTTTGGTGATAAACTTTTGATCATATTAGTTATGGCCAATCTACCTGGTATATCCTTTGGTGATAAACTTTTGATTATCTTAGTTATAGCAAATCTACCTGATATATCCTTTTGGTGATAAACTTTTTGATCATATTAGTTATGGCCAATCTACCTGGTATATCCTTTGGTGATAAACTTTTTGATTATCTTAGTTATAGCAAATCTACCTAGTATATCCTTTGGTGATAACCTTTTTGATTCTCTTAGTTAATACACTGTGCAATGTTCAAAGTTGTCAATGTCACGTTAGATATTGGTTTCATCCCAAATCACCACTGGACAACTTTGATAGTAATTCTTTAGATAATGATTCTTTGATTCTTAGCAGAAGGCAAACGGAAAAGGGGACCAAACAAAAGCTTCCTGTCTTTTTTATATTCAATGGGCGTTCAACTTGGTTTTAGGCTGTACAATGTGCTTTGTTTACTGCATTCACTGCTTGCTGCAGAGCCGTACATGAGCTGTGAAATATCGTCCTTTGTGCGTTTTGTTGAAAATGAATTTTTGTTTCAGATATGCCATAGTTCTTGGAATGTTTTTTTTTCTCCACTGATATCGGACATTAAATAAAGTAAAAACTTAAATGATGTTTTCACTGATACCAAATTTGGTTTATTCTGTCAATGCATTTCAAATCTGCTAACATTAGACAGTGGGACTATTTTAAAATCAAGTAATCAGATATATTATTGAACACAGGAGATCATTTCAGTATCAAGTAAGCTGATACATTATGCAACAGAGGGGATAATCTTAGTATCAAGTAAGCTGATACATTATGCAACAGAGGGGATAATCTTAGTATCAAGTAAGCTGATACATTATGCAACAGAGGATAATCTTAGTATCAAGTAAGCTGATACATTATGCAACAGAGGGGATAATCTTAGTATCAAGTAAGCTGATACATTATGCAACAGAGGGGATAATCTTAGTATCAAGTAAGCTGATACATTATGCAACAGAGGGGATAATCTTAGTATCAAGTAAGCTGATACATTATGTAATAGGAGGATATAATCTTAGTATCAAGTAAGCTGATACATTATGCAATAGAGGAGATAATCTTAGTATCAAAGTATCTGATACATTATGCAAAGGAGGAGATAATCTTAGTATCAAGTAAGCTGATACATTATGCAACAGAGGGATAATCTTAGTATCAAGTAAGCTGATACATTATGCAACAGAGGAGATAATCTTAGTATCAAGTAATCTGATACATTATGCAATAGAGGGGATAATCTTAGTATCAAGTAAGCTGATACATTATGCAACAGAGGATAATCTTAGTATCAAGTAAGCTGATACATTATGTAAAGGAGAGATATTTTAGTATCAAGTAAGCTGATACATTATGCAATAGAGGAGATAATCTTAGTATCAAGTAAACTGATACTTTATGCAATAGAGGAGATAATCTTAGTATCAAAGAATCTGATACAATGTGCAACAGAGGGGATAATCTTAGTATCAAGTAAGCTGATACATTATGCAACAGAGGGGATAATCTTAGTATCAAATAAACTGATACATTATGTAAAGGTGGAGATAATTTAGTATCAAGTAATTTATGCAATAGAGGAGATAATCTTACAAGTAAACTGATACTTTATGCAATAGAGGAGATAATCTTAGTATCAAAGAATCTGATAAATGTGCAACAGGGGATAATCTTAGTATCAAGTAAGCTGGCTTATGCAACAGAGGATAATCTTAGTTATCAAGTAAGCTGATACATTATGTAAAAGGTGGATAGTCTTAGTATCAAGTAAGCTGATACATTATGCAATAGAGGAGATAATCTTAGTATCAAGTAAACTGATACATTATGCAATAGAGGAGATAATCTTAGTATCAAAGAATCTGATACAATGTGCAACAGAGGGGATAATCTTAGTATCAAGTAAACTGATACTTTATGCAACAGAGGAGATAATCTTAGTTCAAGTAAATGATACAATGTGCAAAGTAATCTTAGTATCAAGTAAACTGATACATTATGCAACAATCAGGATAATCTTAGTTACAAGTAAACTGATACATTATGTGTAATTTAGTATCAAAGAATATGATCATTATGTAAAGGTGGAGATATTTTAGTATCAATAGAGGAGATAATCTTAGTATCAAGTAAACTGATACATTATGCAATAGATAATCTTAGTATCAAAGAATATGATACAATGTGCAACAGAGGGGATAATCTTAGTATCAAGTAAGCTGATACATTATGCAACAGAAGGGGATAATCTTAGTATCAAGTAAAACTGATAATCTTAGTATCAAGTAAACTGATACTTTATGCATAGAGGAGATAATCTTAGTATCAAAGAATCTGATACAATGTGCAAGAGAGGGATAATCTTAGTATCAAGTAAGCTGATACATTATGCAACAGAGGGATAATCTTAGTTACAAGTAAACTGATACATTATGTAATAGAGGAGATAATTTTAGTATCAAGTAAACTGATACATTATGCAATACAGGAGATAATCTTAGTATCAAAGAATCTGATACATTATGCAATAGAGGAGATAATCTTAGTATCAAATAAACTGATACAATGTGCAACAGAGGAGATAATCTTAGTATCAAAGAATCTGATATACATGTCAAACAATCAGAAAATCTTAGTGGATCATAAAATGATACCTGAATTTGCAGAATGATCTTAGGATCAAGTAAACTGATACTTTATTAGAGAGTCTCTTAGTATCAATTCTGATACAATGTCTCAAGAGATCTCTCTCTCTCTCTCTCAATCCTGTCTTAGTGATTGAGCTGATCAGGTTGAAATCGTTTTTGTCTTATCCTTGCTGATACATGTCTCTGTCTACCTTGTGATCTGTCTCTGATCTTTATCTCTACAGGTTATTGAGATCAAAGGATCTGATAAATGTGCAAACGTAATCTTAGTATCAAATAAACTGATACTTCAACTTAACCTTTTCATTGGACTGTAAACAGAAAAACTCATAATCAGAAAATCTGGTGGATCATAAAATTTCCCACATGTCCAACCTTGTTTGATTGACAGGTTGAAATCGTTAAATTTCCTTGCATGTCCAACCTTGTGATTGACAGGTTGAGATCGTTCTGTCTTTTTGCATGTCCAACCTTGTGATTGACAGGTTGAAATTTTGTCTAAATTTCTCTGTATGTCCAACCTTGTGATTGACAGGTTGAGATCTGTCTAAATTTCCTTGCATGTCCAACCTTTGATTGACAGGTTGAGATCGTTAAATTTCCTTGCATGTCCAACCTTGTGATTGACAGGTTGAAATCATTCATTTCCTTGCGTGTCCAACCTTGTGATTGACAGTTACATTGGAAATTGACTTGAAATGGTTTTTCCTTGCATGTCCAACCTTGTGATTGACAGGTTGAGATCGTTATTTCCTTGCATGTCCAGGTGATTGAGGTTGAGATCGATAAATTTCCTTGCATGTCCAACCTTGTGATTGACAGGTTGAAATCGTTAAATTTCTTGCTGTCCAACCTTGTGATTGACAGGTTGAAATCGTTAAGTTTCCTTGCGTGTCCAACCTTGTGATTGACAGGTTGAAATCGTTAAGTTTCCTTGCGTGTCCAACCTTGTGATTGACAGGTTGTCCCGATTAACCTTGGACCCAACCTGATTGACAGGTGTGATTGACAGGTTGAGTGGAAGATAAAAGTCAATGACAGTGTTTTCTAAGGACTGTGCACATTGTCAAGTTGAGAACCAAGGCCCGGCTTCATGCCTTCCTAATGGATGGTTGTCTTGTGTGCCTGGCTTATAGAATAGAAATCATGAACTACAAAAAAATGTCCCGATTAACCAGGGACCTTTCCCGTTCCCGATTCCCATATACAAAAAATTCCTCCTAGATTTCCCGATTCCCGAATTTCCCCGATTCCCGAATTTCCGATTCCCGATTAAAGAGGTTCCACTGTATTATGCAATAGATGAGAACATCTTAATATCATCCAGTAATCAGATATAACATTATGAAATAGATGGTATCCTGTTTGGTTCAAATATTTATGTAACAGACGACAACAACATTTTAAAACAGTCTTTAGGACTACAACAGTGTGTGTTGTTCTACTCCAGTAAGTGCAACACTGACGTCACTACGTCACTGAGTCGGTGTTTAGACTGAATTGATTGAGTGTTGCGTAGATCCGCCGCAAACGGAAGGATCAGATTCCCATTCTTCTTCTGTGGAAACAAAAAACAACAAATGAGCAAGAAACATAAACAACAATAATAATAATAATAATAATAATAATAATAATAATAATAATAATAATAATAATAATAATAATAATAATATTTTGTTTTTTTAAAAGAGAAGAAAGCTCTTATATAGCGCTTGCCCCATAAGAAACAGGTTCTAAACGCTTTATGACAGCAGTAGAATGACATATAATACATTGGATGATAAAACTTAGTTAAAATATAGCAGCAGTAATAGTAATAGTAATAGTAATAGTAATAGTAATAGTAATAGTAATAGTAATAGTAATAGTAATGAATGATTCATTTATCTGGCACACAAATCCATCTAAAAGCTCATAATCGTGCGCATAAAAGTGATCATGTACAAACACAAAACACAAATTGATAAAACTATTGGAAAAAATAAATAAGTAAAAAGAAGAGCAATTGCTTAACTTTATAGGCACAAAAATGAAATTAAATGGAAAGCATAAATTTCACAAAATAAATTTTTCACAACATAATTTTCACAACATAATTTTCACAACATAATTTTCACAACTTACAATGTTGGTTTATAATGGAAATCATTTTCATCTTATGGAATTTTAGCCCTAATTAAGCAACAAGCACATTTAATCTAGGAAGGGGGAGTTTCAGGAGTGGCGAGCCGAAAATTCAAATGATTGTTCAACTATGTTTTGAATGGTTTACTTCAAACCAGCAAATCTTCCATCAGATTGCAACATAAATAAAAAATGGCTTGAACATTATGAAACATTCTTTCAACATGCAACATGTGTTTCTATCCTAAGAAACGAAAACCCGTTACATTATCGTTATACAATTATCATTATTCAATTATCTTTATTCAATTATCTTTATACAATTATCTGTATTCAATTATTGATATTCAATTATCTTTATACAATTATCTTTATACAATTATCTTTATACAATTATTGATATTCAATTATCTTTATACAATTATTGATATTCAATTATATTTATACAATTATTGATATTCAATTATCTTTATACAATTATTGATATTCAAGCACCTTCATACAATTATTGATATTCAATTATCTTTATACAATTATTGATATTCAATTATCTTTATACAATTATCTTTATACAATTCTTGATATTCAATTGTCTTTATACAATTAACTTTTATACAATTATTGATATTCAATTATCTTTATACAATTGTTGATATTCAATTATCTTTATTCAATTATCTTTATACAATTATCTTTATACAATTATCTTTATACAATATCTTTATATAATTATTGATATTCAATTATCTTTATATAATTATCATTATATAATTATTGATTTTCAATGATCTTTATTCGATTATCTTTGTTCAATGATCCTTATACAATTATCTTTATTCAATGATCTTTATTCAATGAGCTTTATTCAATGATCTTTATCCAATTACCTTTATCCAATTATCTTTATTTAATTATCTTTATTCAATGACCTTTTATTCAATTATTTTTTATTCAATAATCTTTATTCAATTATCTTTATTCATTGATTTTTATTCAATGATCTTTATTCAAGGATCTTTATTCAATTATCTTTATTCAATTATATTTATCAATTATCTTTATTAATCCTTTAAAACAGAAAATTACATTTGTCCTGTTAAATCACAATTTCCATTTGAAAATACAAATGTAATAAAATACATCAATCTATTTAAATCAAAAACACATTTAATCTAAGTTAATCATTAATGTATATATTTTAGGAGAAACAAATTATATATAAAGACAGAAAGGTGAGTAAAAAGATAATGCGGTGAAACAACATACATTAACAATAATTATAGACAAATCAGCTTAGTTTCATACACATTCATCAAAGTATCATAAATCATTCATTCTTCATCCATCACTTTTCCTTTATTAAACATTTTGCAAGTAAAAGGCCATTATGCTTTCAAAGTTAAGTATGGTCAAAATTCTGTATGGCACTTGGAAGTTGGAAGTAAAGACCTAAAATATCTCTCAGTGCGGAATTTTAAATGCTTAAGTCGACCGCTTCTATTACTTGTTTTGGGTATGGGGAAAAGAGTACGAGCGTTGACTCCTAAGTATTCTCCTGAGTTTGATCTTACATTGATCCTCATACACATCTTCAAAGCTCTCCGACTCTACAAGGACTGTCAGAAGCTGACGCTAGCCAATTCAGGCACATTTGACTTGATTTGATTTTCATTTGATTTGACTCTGCCGAATTTCAACAGCTAGGGATTTTTTAAATTTTGCCTGCCCTGTCTTGTAAATAATCATGGGATCTTTAACATGCACATAGCGTAATTATCTGTACACAGGACCTCCTTTTTTATCGACTATATCCGATGAGAATAGGTGTTGATCCACCTACCTGAACCAGGGGAATATGTTTTACTCGAAAAAAAGTTGAGAAAACTTTTTAACCTGTCAGGGCTTATGGTTGAGAGGCTGACACCTTCTTGCCTGTGGACTATCATGTCCTCCACCCATGCATAGAAAATAATCAGCTGAGCTGGAAAAAAGCTATTAATATGATGAACATTCGGTGAGCCTGCATTTGTGCAGAAATACAGACTATAACTCCATCCATATATTATGTCCCTACAAACATACATACTCATCAAAGTTACGTCATGAATGCCCCAGCATACCATAATTTCATTCAAATATTTTCTGAACTCCCTTCAACTCTCAAGACAACAAACAGCACAGTCATGTGCTAGGGACATGATACTAGCAATTTGAGAAGACAATCCTCTGCTTATAGCTGTGTACTCACTCACACTTCAAGTCAATTGAACAAACCAGAAAGAAGTACCCAAGAGCACAACATCACGGAAAACTCCCCCCCCCCCAAACCTGAGCTATTCATGGGGTTTGAACCGTTGTGATTACAAACTCACAGTAACACTACGTTTGTGATTACAAACTCACATAACACAACGGTTTGGTTTGGTTACAATTACAAACTCACATAACACTACGGTTTGGTTTGGTTACAATTACAAACTCACATAACACTACGGTTTGGTTTGGTTACAATTACAAACTCACATAACACTACGGTTTGGTTTAATTACAATTACACAAACTCACATAACACTACGGTTTGGTTTGGTTACAATTACAAAACTCACATAACACTACGGTTTTGGTTTGGTTACAATGAAAAGAAATTGACTCACCGAACCATTCATCAAATTCCTTAGTGTCTTGACTTCCATCATCATCTAAACCAAACAGAAAATGAGAAAATTTCAGATTATGCCAGGGAATATGTCTCAAGCAAACTGGAGGCCAAGGAGTTGTGTGTGTGTGTGTGGGGGGGAAGTAAGGGGAAGAGGAGATATATAAATAAAACAGGCATGCAAACAAACAAACAAACAAACAAATCTGTAAAAAACAAAAGCAAAACGGAAAAGAAAACAAATTCCATTTCAAGAATATACATGATAACAATATGTACAGAGTAACATTAACAAGGAGCATAGTAAGTTCGGTTGGCATCTCGCTTTCTTTTCATGGCGAGGCGATGGGTGCCGACACAGAGGTCGCAGGTTTGATTCCCTTGCGGCCAGGTTTTTTGTTTTTTTTATGCCTATCTCCTGTATTTGTTTCGTCCTTGTTTCTATGGGGCTTTGATATTATTCAATGTGATTTTCTTCACCCAATGTGTATCATATAGCTGCCACACATGTGAAGTCTTTCCATTACCTGCATCACTGTAATTTGATCCATTGTCGGCTTCTGTAACATGTTTTGTTGGGGTTTTTTCCCCACAAAATAGGGGCGTTATCCCTATGCCTAATTCCCATCCTGGAGGACAGGGATTTATTTTGGAGATTTACTCCATATTTTGGGCCAAACACCACACTTATCAAACAATGACCTTTAAGAAAGAACAGCACTGTAGTCAATATCTTAGATTGTGAGAAAGAGAAGATGGGAGTGGACTGGTTACACCTTTAGGGTGAATGCTGATGCCATCCTTAAAATATCCCTCAGTTGGACCCGCCAGGGAACAAGGAAGAGAGGTCGCCGCTAGAAACCTGAAGGAGAAATCTCAAAAAGAGTAAAAATTGGCATCCGATCGTGTTCAATGGCGATCCACTGTGTCGGCCTTATGTGCTGGTGAAACACCACCAGGATAAGTAAAAAGTAATTAAGTCAGGGTTTGATTTTGAAAGTAGTGAAGTTCCTTCAAGGCCATTACGGCCCATAGAGCCGGATATAATCCCGGTTTTTATAGTGTGTGGGAAAACAGGTGATACTAATCCCTTCCTGGACAGGACGTTAGTCTGACGCAGGCTTTAACTGCCAAGCTAGTACTTGCACCCATTTTGCACCTGGGTTGAGTGGAGTGGGAAAATATATGTCAGGCGTCTTTCCCACGGACACAACGTTGTGCCTGGCTGTGCCGGGATTCGAACCTGGGGCCTCAAGATCCTTTGTCCTCGGCCACCAACGCCAGAATCAGATAAGCCAGGTTTCAGGTCTGCAGGAAAGGCTTCTCTGCCTATTCCTTGATGTTGTCTTTCCATCTTTGCCTATTCCTTGATGTTGTCTTTCCATCTTTGCCTATTCCTTGATGTTGTCTTTCCATCTTTGCCTATTCCTTGATGTTGCCTTTCCATCTCTGCCTATTCCTTGATGTTGTCTTTCCATCTTTGCCTATTCCTTGATGTTGTCTTTCCATCTTTGCCTATTCCTTGATGTTGTCTTTCCATCTTTGCCTACTCCTTGATGTTGTCTTTCCATCTCTGCCTATTCCTTGACGTTGCCTTTCCATCTTTGCCTATTCCTTGATATCGTCTTGCAATCTCTTATTTCTGTTTATTTCTTTGCCTTGTTCCCTGCGCAAAGTTCTGTAAGATGAGTTTGGAAAAGCCGTCAATTTGAATCTGTAGTCGGATATATAAAGTTGCATTCTTTTTCTTCCCAATGGCCAGCAGATCTAGGAAGTCACATGTGTATTGTAGCACTTTTCTCTGTGTTACATAGATGGACATGCATACACAAAATTAACTTTTATACATACATACATACATAGACAGGCCTACACAAAAACTAATTCTTATACCTACATATATAGACGCGCCTACACAAAACTAATTTTTATATCTACATCGATAAACGTGCCTACACAAAACTATATTTTATACCTACATAGATAGACACACCTACACAAAACTAATTTTTATACCTACATAGATAGATGCACCTACACAAAACTAATTTTTATACCTATATAGATAGACGCACCTACAAAAAACTAATTTTTATACCTATATAGATAGACGCACCTACACAAAACTAATTTTTATACCTACATAGATAGACGCACCTACACAAAACTAATTTTTATACCTATATAGATAGACGTGTATAGATATAACTAACTTTCATGCCTATACAGATAGATGAGCATACACAAAACTAATTCTCATACCAATATATAGTAGATGAGCATACACAAAACTAATTCTCATACCAATATATATTAGATGAGCATACACAAAACTAATTCTCATATCAATATAAATAGATGAGCATACACAAAACTAATTCTCATATCAATATATATTAGATGAGCATACACAAAACTAATTCTCATATCAATATATATAGATGAACATACACAAAACTAATTCTCATATCAATATAAATACATGAACATACACAAAACTAATTCTCATATCAATATATAGTAGATGAACATACATAATTCTCATATCAATATATAGTAGATGAGCATACACAAAACTAATTCTCATATCAATATACATAGATGAGCATACACACAAATAATTCTTATACCTACATAGATAGACGTGCATACACACAACTAAATCTCATGCCTATACAGACAGATGTGCATACACAAAAACCAACTCTCAAACACAGATAGATGTGCATACACACAACTAACTCTTATACCTACACAATAGATGATGTGCATACACACAACTAACTCTTATACCTACACAAACAGATGTGCATACACACAACTAACTCTTATACCTACACCTAACTCTCACAACACAAACAGATGTGCATACACAAAACCAACTCTCATACCTACACAAATAGATGTGCATACACACAACTAACTCTTATACCTACACAAACAGATGTGCATACACACAACTAACTCTTATACCAACACAAACAGATGTGCATACACACAACTAACTCTCATACCTACACAAACAGATGTGCATACACACAACTAACTCTGTGCATACCACAATAACACAAACAGATGTGCATACACACAACTAACTCTCATACCAACACAAACAGATGTGCATACACACAACTAACTCTCATACCTATACAGACAGATGTGCACACACAAAAACCAACTCTCATACCTACACAGAGAGACGTGCATACACACAACTAACTCTCATACCAACACAAACAGATGTGCATACACACAACTAACTCTCATACCAAGATAGATAGATGTGCATACACAAAACTTTCATGCTTATAAAGACAGACCTGCATACACAAAAACTAACTCTCACACCTACAGCTCCTGACAGTCTAGATACCTACCTGGCAGCCCTTTCCTCGCCCTGAAAACCTTGAACAGATGTTCTTCATTCGATGGATCTATAGAAGACAATAATAATACTGGGAATACTTTTATTAACACGACTACTGCAATGTACTACTACTATTACTACAATGTACGACTTCTACTACTACTACTACTACTATTAGTACACTATTTCTACTACTACTATTATTACTACTACTACTACTACTATTTCTACTACTACTAGTATTACTACTACTACTACTACTACTACTACTACTAGTACTACTACTACTACTACTTTTACAATGTACTATTTATACTACTTTTACAACTCAAAATAGTTCTTTCGGCTGCATTTGATACTATTGATCACCATATTCTGGTTCAGTGGCTTCCTGCACTATTTAGCATCTTGAGCACAGTGCTATCTTGGTTCGAATCACATCTTTTCAACCGAAAACAGTTCATTGTTATAGAAAATTGTAGATCCAGAAAAACACATCTCAAAAACAGCGTGCGGCAAGGGTCTATTCTAGTGCCAATTCTTTTGTCGTCTACACTAACTCATTATCTGAAATCTTCAAAAAAAATTCAATGTTTTACCATCAATATGCTGAACGCTCTACTAGACTAGAATAACTATGGATGGGTATTCTACTAAACTAGGATAACTATGGATGGGTACTCTAGTAGACTAGAATAACTATGTATGGGTACTCTAGTAGACTAGACTAACTATGGATGGGTACCCTAGTAGATTAGAATAACTATGGATGGGTACTCTAGTAGACTAGAATAACTATGGATGGGTACTCTACTAGACTAGAATAACTATGGATGGGTATTCTAGTAGATTAGAATAACTATGGATGGGTACTCTACTAGACTAGAATAACTATGGATGGGTATTCTAGTAGATTAGGATAACTATGGATGGGTACTCTACTAGATTAGAATAACTATGGATGGGTACTCTAGTAGACTAGAATAACTATGTATGGGTACTCTAGTAGACTAGAATAACTATGGATGGGTATTCTATTAGATTAGGATAACTATGGATGGGTACTCTACTAGACTAGAATAACTATGGATGGGTATTCTAGTAGATTAGAATAACTATGGATGGGTATTCTAGTAGACTAGAATAACTATGGATGGGTACCCTAGTAGACTAGAATAACTATGGATGGGTATTCTACTAGATTAGGATAACTATGGATGGGTACTCTAGTAGACTAGGATAACTATGGATGGGTATTCTACTAGACTAGGATAACTATGGATGGGTACTCTAGTAGACTAGAATAACTATGGATGGGTACTCTACTAGACTAGAATAACTATGGATGGGTATTCTACTAGACTAGGATAACTATGGATGGGTACTCTACTAGACTAGAATAACTATGGATGGGTATTCTAGTAGATTAGAATAACTATGGATGGGTACTCTACTACACTAGAATAACTATGGATGGGTATTCTACTAGACTAGGATAACTATGGATGGGTACTCTAGTAGACTAGAATAACTATGGATGGGTACTCTAGTAGACTAGACTAACTATGGATGGGTACTCTACTAGACTAGAATAACTATGGATGGGTACTCTACTAGACTAGAATAACTATGGATGGGTACTCTAGTAGACTAGAATAACTATGGATGGGTATTCTAGTAGACTAGAATAACTATGGATGGGTACTCTACTAGACTAGAATAACTATGGATGGGTACTCTAGTAGATTAGAATAACTATGGATGGGTACTCTACTAGACTAGAATAACTATGGATGGGTACTCTACTAGACTAGAATAACTATGGATGGGTACTCTAGTAGACTAGAATAACTATGGATGGGTATTCTACTAGATTAGAATAACTATGGATGGGTATTCTACTAGATTAGAATAACTATGGATGGGTACTCTAGTAGATTAGAATAACTATGGATGGGTATTCTACTAGATTAGGATAACTATGGATGGGTATTCTAGTAGATTAGAATAACTATGGATGGGTATTCTAGTAGATTAGAATAACTATGGATGGGTACTCTAGTAGATTAGAATAACTATGGATGGGTATTCTACTAGACTAGGATAACTATGGATGGGTACTCTAGTAGACTAGAATAACTATGGATGGGTACTCTACTAGACTAGAATAACTATGGATGGGTACTCTACTAGACTAGAATAACTATGTATGGGTACTCTAGTAGACTAGAATAACTATGTATGGGTACTCTACTAGACTAGAATAACTATGTATGGGTACTCTAGTAGACTAGAATAACTATGGATGGGTACTCTACTAGACTAGAATAACTATGGATGGGTACTCTAGTAGACTAGAATAACTATGGATGGGTATTCTAGTAGACTAGAATAACTATGGATGGGTACTCTACTAGATTAGAATAACTATGGATGGGTATTCTACTAGACTAGGATAACTATGGATGGGTACTCTAGTAGACTAGAATAACTATGGATGGGTACTCTAGTAGACTAGACTAACTATGGACAGGTATTCTAGTAGATTAGAATAACTATGGATGGGTACTCTACTAGACTAGAATAACTATGGATGGGTACTCTACTAGACTAGAATAACTATAGATGGGTACTCTACTAGACTAGGATAACTATGGATGGGTATTCTACTAGACTAGGATAACTATGGATGGGTACTCTAGTAGACTAGAATAACTATGGATGGGTACTCTACTAGACTAGAATAACTATGGATGGGTACTCTACTAGACTAGGATAACTATGGATGGGTACTCTACTAGACTAGGATAACTATGGATGGGTACTCTACTAGACTAGAATAACTATGGATGGTAAAAAAAATAATGTTTTAGAATAACTATGGATGAACGCTCTACTAGACTAGAATAACTATGGATGGGTACTCTACTAGACTAGAATAACTATGGATGGGTACCCTATTAGACTAGAATAACTATGGATGGGTACTCTACTAGACTAGAATAACTATGGATGGGTACTCTACTAGACTAGAATAACTATGGATGGGTACCCTATTAGACTAGAATAACTATGGATGGGTACTCTACTAGACTAGAATAACTACTATGGGTACCCTATTAGACTAGAATAACTATGGATGGGTACTCTACTAGACTAGAATAACTATGGATGGGTACTCTACTAGACTAGAATAACTATGAATGGGTACTCTACTAGACTAGGATAACTATGGATGGGTATTCTACTAGACTAGGATAACTATGGATGGGTATTCTACTAGACTAGGATAACTATGGATGGGTATTCTGCTAGACTAGGATAACTATGGATGGGTATTCTACTAGACTAGGATAACTATGAATAGGTACTCTACTAGACTAGAATAACTATGAATAGGTACTCTACTAGACTAGAATAACTATGAATAGGTACTCTACTAGACTAGAATAACTATGAATAGGTACTCTACTAGATTAGGATAACTATGGATGGGTACTCTACTAGACTAGGATAACTATCGATGGGTACTCTACTAGACTAGGATAACTATGAATGGGTACTCTACTAGACTAGGATAACTATGGATGGGTACTCTACTAGACTAGAATAACTATGGATGTGTACTCTAGTAGATTAGAATAACTATGGATGGGTACTCTAGTAGATTAGAATAACTATGGATGGGTACTCTACTAGACAAGGATAACTATGGATGGGTACTCTAGTAGACTAGAATAACTATGGATGGGTACTCTAGTAGATTAGAATAACTATGGATGGGTACTCTACTAGACTAGGATAACTATGGATGGGTACTCTACTAGACTAGAATAACTATGGATGGGTACTCTAGTAGATTAGAATAACTATGGATGGGTACTCTAGTAGATTAGAATAACTATGGATGGGTACTCTACTAGACTAGGATAACTATGGATGGAGACTCTAGTAGACTAGGATAACTATGGATGGGTACTCTAGTAGACTAGAATAACTATGGATGGGTACTTTATTAAATTTGGATAACTATGGATGGGTACTTTTGTAGATTAGAATAACTATGGATGGGTACTTTAGTAGATTAGGATAACTATGGATGGGTACTCTACTAGACTAGAATAACTATGGATGGGTACTCTACTAGATTAGAATAACTATGGATGGGTACTCTACTAGACTAGAATAACTATGGATGGGTACTCTACTAGACTAGAATAACTATGGATGGGTACTCTACTAGACTAGAATAACTATGGATGGGTACTCTACTAGACTAGAATAACTATGGATGGGTACTCTACTAGACTAGAATAACTATGGATGGGTACTCTACTAGACTAGATAACTATGGATGGGTACTCTAGTAGATTAGGATAACTATGGATGGGTACTCTAGTAAATTAGAATAACTATGGATGGGTACTCTACTAGACTAGGATAACTATGGATGGAGACTCTAGTAGACTAGGATAATTATGGATGGGTACTTTAGTAGACTAGGATAACTATGGATGGGTACTCTAGTAGACTAGAATAACTATGGATGGGTACTTTATTAAATTAGGATAACTATGAATGCGTACTCTAGAAGATTAGGATAACTATGGATGGGTATTCTAGTAGACTAGAATAACTATGGATGGGTACTTTAGTAAATTAGGATAACTATGGATGGGTACTCTAGTAAATTAGGATAACTATGGATGGGTACTCTACTAAATTAGGATAACTATGGATGGGTACTCTAGTAGATTAGGATAACTATGGATGGGTACTTTAGTAGATTAGGATAACTATGGATGGGTACTTTAGTAGATTAGGATAACTATGGATGGGTACTCTACTAGACTAGGATAACTATGGATGGGTACTTTAGTAAATTAGGATAAGTATGGATGGGTACTTTAGTAGATTAGGATAACTATGGATGGGTATTCTAGTAGACTAGGATATCTATGGATGGGTACTCTACTAGATTAGGATATCTATCGATGGGTACTCTACTAGACTAGAATAACTATGGATGGGTACTCTACTAGATTAGAATATTTATTGATGGGTATTCTACTAGACTAGAATATCTATTGATGGGTACTCTACTAGACTAGAATATCTATTGATGGGTATTCTACTAGACTAGGATATCTATTGATGGGTACTCTAGTAGATTAGGATATCTATGGATGGGTACTCTAGTAGACTAGGATATCTATGGATGGGTACTCTACTAGACTAGGATAACTATGGATGAGGATTCTACTAGACTAGGATATCTATCGATGGGTACTCTACTAGATTAGAATATCTATTGATGGGTACTCTACTAGACTAGAATATCTATTGATGGGTACTCTACTAGATTAGAATAACTATTGATGGGTACTCTACTAGACTAGGATAACTATGGATGGGTACTCTACTAGATTAGGATAACTATGGATGGGTACTCTACTAGACTAGGATATCTATCGATGGGTACACTACTCGACTAGGATAACTATGGATGAGGATTCTACTAGACTAGGAGAAGAAGGGGGAACATCACTAGACTAGGAGAAGAAGGGGGAACATCACTAGACTAGGAAAAGAAGGGGAAACATCACTAGACTAGGAGAAGAAGGGGAACATCACTAGACTAGGAGAAGAAGGGGAACATCACTAGACTAGGAGAAGAAGGGGGAACATCACTAGACTAGGAGAAGAAGGGGAACATCACTAGACTAGGAGAAGAAGGGGAACATCACTAGACTAGGAGAAGAAGGGGGAACATCACTAGACTAGGAGAAGAAGGGGGAACATCATTAGACTAGGAGAAGAAGAGGGAACATCACTAGACTAGGAGAAGAAGAGGAACATCATTAGACTAGGAGAAGAAGAGGGAACATCACTAGACTAGGAGAAGAAGAGGGAACATCATTAGACTAGGAGAAGAAGAGGAACATCACTAGACTAGAGAAGAAGGGGGAACATCACTAGACTAGGAGAAGAAGGGAAACATCACTAGACTAGGAGAAGAAGGGGAACATCACTAGACTAGGAGAAGGAGGGGAGCATCACTAAACTAGGAGAAGAAGGGGAGCTCACTAGACTAGGAGAAGAAGGGGGGGACTAGACTAGGAGAAGATGGGAGGGGGTTACACTAGACTAGGAGAAGATGGGAGGGGGATTACACTAGACTAGGAGAAGATGGGAGGGGGATTAGACTAGACTAGGAGAAGATGGGAGGGGGATTAGACTAGACTAGGAGAAGATGGGAGGGGGTTACACTAGACTAGGAGAAGATGGGAGGGGGATTAGACTAGACTAGGAGAAGATGGGAGGGGGATTAGACTAGACTAGGAGAAGATGGGAGGGGGGTTACACTAGACTAGGAGAAGATGGGAGGGGGGGGTTACACTAGACTAGGAAAAGATGGGAGGGGGCTTACACTAGACTAGAGAAGATGGGAGGGGGTTACACTAGACTAAGAGAAGATGGGAGGGGGGCTTACACTAGACTAGGAGAAGATGGGAGGGGGGCTACACTAAACTAGGAGAAGATGGGAGGGGGATTACACTAGGGGGAACTAGGAGAAGAACTAAGGGAGGGGGATTACACTAAACTAGGGTAGAAGGGATAACTCCACAAGGGAGGGGATTACAAGGCTAGAACTAGAATTAAGGGATAACTCCACAAGAGAACTAGAACTCCACAAGGCTAGGGTAACTAGAATTAAGGGATAACTCCACAAGGCTAGGGTAACTAGAACTAAGGGGTAACTCCACAAGGCTAGGATAACTAGACTAGGGTAAACTAGAACTAAGGGTAACTCCACAAGGCTAAGATAACTAGAACTAAGGGGTAACTCCACAAGGCTAAGATAACTAGAACTAAGGGATAACTCCACAAGGCTAAGATAACTAGAACTAAGTAACTCCCCAAGGCTAGGGTAACTAGAATTAAGGGATAACTCCACAAGGCTAGGATAATTCCACAAGGGCTAGAACTAAGGGGATAACTCCACAAGGCTAGGATAACTAGAACTAAGGGGTAACTCCACAAGGCTAAGATAACTAGAACTAAGGGATAACTCCACTAGACTAGGTAACTAGAACTAAGGGGTAACTCCACAAGGCTAAGATAACTAGAACTAAGGGATAACTCCACTAGACTAGGATAACTAGAACTAAGGGGTAACTCCACAAGGCTAAGATAACTAGAACTAAGGGGTAACTCCACAAGGCTAGGATAACTAGAACTAAGGGGTAACTCCACAAGGCTAGGATAACTAGAACTAAGGGGTAACTCCACAAGGCTAGGATAACTAGAACTAAGGGGTAACTCCACAAGGCTAAGATAACTAGAACTAAGGGATAACTCCACAAGGCTAGGATAACTAAGATAACTCCAAGAATAACTAGAACTAAAGGGTAACTCCACAAGGCTAAGATAACTAGAACTAAGGGGTAACTCCACAAGACTAGGATAACTAGAACTAAGGGGTAACTCCACAAGGCTAGGATAACTAGAACTAAGGGGTAACTCCACAAGGCTAGTAACTAGGGGTAACTCCACAAGGCTAAGATAACTAGAACTAAGGGGTAACTCCACAAGGCTAGGGTAACTAGAACTAAGGGTAACTCCACAAGGCTAGGATAACTAGAACTAAGGGTAACTCCACTAGACTAGGAGTACTAGGCCGATAGTGGGAAGCCCCACTAGGGTAGGAGAACTAGTGGGGGGGGGGGGGGCACCTACCACTAGACTAGATGAATCAAGGGAGGGGGGTAACTTCACTAGGCTAAGATAACTGGGGGGGGACCCCAATAAAATTGGAGAGATAGGGGAGGGGAGTGGGGGACTCCACTGACCTGTTATGATGACTTTCAGCTTCTCCAATTGCTCGACTGTGGAGGAGGGATGGTGGGGGGGGATGGGGGTGGAAATAGAAACAACAATTATGGAACATCAACACAGTTTTGAACTTGTCCTAGATGTCACCAAGGCAAATTGCAATAGCTTCATGTCACTCATTGAAATACTACAAGTTGTTGTGAGTGTGTTTGTATATGTGTATGTGTGTGTATTGGTTTGTGTGTGTGTTTGTGTATGTGTGAGTGTGTGGTTTGTGTATGTGTGAGTGTGTTTGTGCATGCGTGTGAGTGTGTGGTTTGTGTATGTGTGAGTGTGTTTGTGTATGTGTGAGTGTGTTTGCGCAAGTGTGAATGCGTTTGCGTATGTGTGAGTATGTTTGCGTATGTGTGAGTGTGTTTGTGTATGCATGTGTGTGTTTGTGTATGTGGGTGTGCGTGTTTGTCTGTATGGGTTAGATATTAATTCTATGTGTTGCCCACTAGGGGTATGAGGTCACTTACAACCGAAATGATTTGCTCATCCATGATTAAAATTGTTATTACTTTGAAATTGCTTGCTATGCAACAAATCTTACTCACAATCAAATTCAAAACACTGATAGATGTGTGAAAAAGCCATCAAACACAACCGAAATGTTTTGCTCATCCATGACTAAACTTATTATTACTTTGAAATTGACATTGATAGATGTGTTAAAAAATCATCAAACATAATGAAACACAATTTACCATGCTGTTGTGCTTCTTGAAAAATCAATGGTTCAGAAAGCTATGTCTATTATGGAAGATCAAACACCTCCATTGCACCAAATACTTTGAGTATAAGAAAGAAGAAACAGAGTTTTATCTAAATAATTTGACAGAAGATGTTGCAGATGGACATACAGGGCAGGAGGAAGAGGGGAAGACCAAAGTGAAGAAATATGGATGTGATGCAAAAAGACATGAAGATCATTGGTGCAAGAGATGGGAATGAACAGGATAGGACAAAGTGGAGAAGGATGATCTGCTGTGACGATCCCTGACAGGAAAAGCCGAAAGACAAAGACGATCTAAAAGGACAAAGAAACAAAGATATAAATAAAATATTTTTGCATATAACAATTTTATTGTGTCCATCATCATTCATCTATCAGCACTTTTCTATATTGTTATAATAATAAGAATAATAAATAGTTCTTGTATAGCGCCCCACTCCGGTATATATCAAGCTCAGAGCGCTCAAACATGGATAAACATTATAAACCAAGACATATGCATAGATAATTTACACACCAACGCAATATACACGTTACGCATAGCAAACCTATTACAAAGCATAGGATGATAATACAAAAGACAGTTGACATCATTGAACGATATCTATGGCTGTGAAGAAAACAGATCGGTTTTAATTTTTTTCTTAAATGTCTAAGTTGATTTTATTTCTCTTACGTGTTTGGGAGAGAGAATTCCAGACTTTCGGGGTGCAAAACAAGAAAGACTTTTCACAAACTGTTTAAAGAATCTGTTTCTTCTTCATAATAACTGACCAGTTCAGTTCTTCAATATTATTGTCGGCACGCATATTTTGATTTAACCCAAAATATTTTTGTTAAATGTTGGCTTTAAAGTGATGCATTTAATTCTTTCTTTAAAGTCTTCATTAGTATTGTTGAGTTTTATTTCTGTTGGCAGTCCATTCCACAGCCTTACTGCACTAGGGTAAAAACAAGTTCATGTGACAATCAATATTTGAAGATGGAACCATGTATGTTTGACAGTGATATGGTTGTTCTTGTATTAAGTTTAGGCTGATCTAATGGAATAAAGTTGGCCGTATATAGCTTTAAAGAAATATTTATTTTATTTCTGGCTCTATGTTGTTCTAAAGCTATCTATTCATTGTGGTTTTGAGTTTTCCTTTTGTGTTTGTATAATTATTAGTTACAAAGTGGGCCGCATGTCTGAATGTGATATTTATTTGTAAAATTAACAGCACAACTTATCGTCCACCAAGTTAATTTTAAAAATCTCTCATCGGCCAAAAGGTAGTGGGTTCGAGCCCCGCAATGATTAACAAATTTTCTGGAGTTTTTAAAATCTTATCTTATCTCATCTAATCATGCTTTCTTTCCCAGCCCAATTCACTCCCTTCAATCATATTATGCGATGATTCCAGGGTGAAGTAAAAGATAACAAGAAAATGAAAGACAGAACGTAAAGAGGAGTGAAATGAAAGAAGTACGACCTACCAGTAGCTTCTGTCAATAACGTACTTTTTAAATCATGCCAGCTAAAGCTAATTGTTTACAATGTATGTGCCTAGAGCTGTCATTAGTATTATTATTAGTTTTATTACTATTATTAATATTATTAATGTTATTATTATTATTATTATTATTATTATTATTATTATTATTATTATTATTATTATTATTATTATTATTATTGTTATTTCTATTATTATTATGATTATTATTATTATTGTTATTATTATTATATTATTATTATTAGTAGTATTATTATTACAATGTATTATTATTACAATGTATTATTATTACAATGTATTTTTATTATTATTATTATTATTATTATTATTATTATTATTATTATTATTATTATTATCATTATTATTATTATTTTATTTTCATTATTATTATCATTATATTATCACCATGAGTATTAATACTACCATCATTATTTTTATTGTTATTTTTATTTGCATTATTACTATTATTATTATTATCATTATTATTATTATTATTATTATTATTATTATTATTATTATTATTATTATCATTATTATTATTATTATTATTATTAATTCAATTAAGCTCAAGTTTATTTATGCCTTTGTAGCTTTTTGTTTTATTGACATTAACTCTGTACCCGGGCAGTGGACAGGTAAGCACCTGTGTGGGGAGTAGATGCTCTGGCCCTCCACGAGTCTCCTGCTACCTAGGTTGGTGACTCTACTCTAGCGCAAACAACGCGTTTCCTGTAGACTAAATTCACCACTCCTCAAACCGAAGTGAGCAAGCGGCGTGCAAGGTGAAAGGGCGGGGGAAGGTGACTCTACTCTGTCTGCTGCCTAAGAAGCTGCTATTTCCATGTAACAAAATGTTTCTTAGCAACCGGCTATTTCCGTGCAACAAAATGTTCCCTAAGAACCTGCTATTTCCATGTAACAAAATGTTTCGTAAAAATCCGTTATTTCCATGCAACAAAATGTTCCTTAAGAACCTGCTATTTTCATGCAACAAAATGTTTCATAAAAACCCGTTATTTCCATGCAACAAAATGTTTCATAAAACCCGCTATTTCCATGTAACAAAATGTTTCTAAGATCCTGCTATTTCCATGGGCAACAAAATGTTCCTCAAAACCTGCTATTTCCGGGCAACAAAATGTTTTAAGAACCCACTATTTCCATGTAGCAAAATTTCCTAAAAACCTGCTATTTCCGTGCAACAAAATGTTCCTTAAGATCATACTGAGTACAACTTGGTCTTTAGTACCTGGGCTGATCGTGAGGCGAGAGTCATGAAAACAACAATCCACACACACTCAATTTAACGCTAACGATTGCCTATGACCTGTGACACGTTGTGAGTAAATCATAGAAATATGGGTAGCAAGTCTATACACAATGGTCCAGACACTAGTAGGTGTTATAAACACGTAAAATGGGCGCGCCAGATGCCGATTGACAGACATGAGGATGGCTCGCCACTCCCCAGGCTAAAACTGCTTGAATAATGAAGCAAAAACACAAGGCTATTTCTTTCGGTCTGACTCAGAACTAGGTCTGACTCAGAACTGGGTCTGACTCTTAGAACTGGGTCTGAGAACTCGGTCTGACTTAGAACTGGGTCTGACTTAGAACTGGGACTCAGAACTCGGTCTGACTTAGAACTCGGTCTGACTTAGAACTCGGTTTTACTTAGAACTGGGTTCTGACTCAGAACTGGGTCTGACTTAGAACTTGACTTAGACAGAACTTCGGTCTGACTGAGAAAAGCATTAAAATTGTTCCAATCCTTAAAACATTACACAAAGGAGCCCACATGTGTTTCTTTACTTCGATAAAATGTTTTGTCTGAAACTCGGAATGAGAATGCTATATAAAAAAAATCTGACTCAGAACTGGGTCTGACTTAGAACTGGGTCTGACTCAGAACTCGGTCTGACTTAGAACTTTTGGTCTGACTTAAAAAGAACAGAGGGAAGCTATACGGTCTGACTTAGAACTTTTGGAAAAAGAAACGGTCCACTTTAGAACCCGGTGTTTGTGTCCCCAGAAGATCCGAAGTTCTTAGCCAAACACCATTGTATTTCATCCGAGCTATACAGAGAGAGCATTTTGGAAAAAGAAACAGAGGAAGCTAAAAGCATTAAAATTGTTCCAATCCTTTTGGAAAAACGTGATTACACAAAGGAGCCCCACATGTGTTTCTTTAAAAAGAAACTTCATTAGCCTGTTTTGTCTGTTAAAGTCATTTGGAATGAAATGCTATATAAAAAAATCATTAAGAGTGTCAAGGATTGCAACGCACAACTAACACATCCATACAACTTAATATAAGAAACAGAGGGAAGCTATACAGAGAAGAACATTTGTTGAAGAACATTTTGGAAAAAAACAGGTAAAAGATAAAGAGGAACATTTTGAAGGATAGGCTGATGGAAAAAGAAACGGTTTGTCAGAGCTCAAAAGCTGAAATATTTTTTTGGGCACATCAAACAACATGGAAGGTCCAGGAATGATGATTTTGGAGGATAAAAATGAATGTGAACAGAAACAGAGGGAAGCTATACAGAAGATGAAGAGGAACATTTTGGAAAAAGAAACAGAGGGAAGCTATACAGAAGATGAAGAGGAACATTTTGGAAAAGAAACAGAGGGAAGCTATACAGAAGATGAAGAGGAACATTTTGGAAAAAAACAGAAACAGAGGGAAGCTATACAGAAGATGAAGAGGAACATTTTGGAAAAAGAAACAGAGGGAAGCTATACAGAAGATGAAGAGGAACATTTTGGAAAAAGAAACAGAGGGAAGCTATACAGAAGATGAAGAGGAACATTTTGGAAAAAGAAACAGAGGGAAGCTATACAGAAGATGAAGAGGAACATTTTGGAAAAAGAAACAGAGGGAAGCTATACAGAAGATGAAGAGGAACATTTTGGAAAAAGAAACAGAGGGAAGCTATACAGAAGATGAAGAGGAACATTTTGGAAAAAGAATAAGAGAGGCAGGAAGAATGGCACAAGACAGAGAAACATTCATAGGTGCTGGCAGGGAGGCAACTTTCTTTCTTTCTTCTTTCTTTATCAGCTCCCATTTTACCTTCTGGTATATGGGTTTAGATGCCCGGAATGTTCTTTCTCAGGCTGCCCTGTCTTGGCATGTTCTGTTAAATTTATTTGCTTTAATGTCTCTTTTAAATATTATTCCCACTTTCTCAGA
Organism: Doris montereyensis; assembly: GCA_037039925.1. NCBI lineage: Eukaryota > Metazoa > Mollusca > Gastropoda > Nudibranchia > Dorididae > Doris > Doris montereyensis. The sequence continues at coordinate 14,960 of JAXRKP010002648.1, read as the reverse complement.
CGTCTGCCTTTTGGTCTTTCAACTTGGGTTTTAGCCCCTTTATACTGATTTAGCATAATTGTCATTCATTCTGTTTATATGCCCAAATCATCCAAGTGGGTTTATTTCTATCTCAGTTTTTTTTTATTATAAAATCTACTTTGGTTTGATCTCGTATTGTTGTGTTTCTGATTTTATCTCTTTTAGTCTTCCCCTACTTCTCTTCTTAGATATTTCATTTCAGCTTCTTGTACTCTACTGTATTGCCACCTGTCAAAAAGGTCCAGGTTTCAGGGAGGCCACATCTCAAGATAAAAGAGGTGTGAAAAAGGGACAAGACAGGAGAGGGACCTACCGGCAGTGTTTGCCAAGCACCCATCCACTAAACAAGGGGAGTGTCCTTACCTTTGCTTGGTGTCATCTCTTTCAAAAACTTCAAAGCGGAATCTGAAACAAAATATATCATGTTGTCATCATCTAAAATATACCATGTTGTCATCATCTAAAATATATCATGTTGTCATCATCTAAAATATATCATGTTGTCATCATCTTTCAAAGTATTGGGAGAGAGGAAAATCAACAACAAGGTGACAACAACCCCGATGTAATTAATGGGGGCTCACCCGATTGCTACAGGTGAATTAAGCTGCAGGACCCAAAAACTGACCCCGAAGCCTGCCGAAACCGATTTTGTCGCCATTCTAAGGGCTCTCTCAGAGCTAAAAATCCCATGTCCCAATTAACTAAGATAAAAAAAGCAGACAACAACCCCAAATATAGGCTTACGGCAAGACACTGACCTTGAAACAGCAGAGCCTCCTGTACCAGGTAGTTCACATCTTCTGTCAAAGGGAGAAAAAAAGGAGGAGACAATTGTCAGTAACATAGCTTTTCTGTGTTGGTGGGCACGTGCACACAAACATGCACATACACACACTCACAAACACACACGCACACACACGATCACGTATATATCTATATATATATATATAAAGTTGTCCGTCTATAACTGGCCGCTTAGAACTCAGGAACCAGTGCACCCACAATCGCATGTAGATTTCAAATTAGCCTGCTTTAGGTTCTTAGGAAATAAATCCTCGGATCAAATCAGTATTTTAATTGATTGGGAAAAGATTATTTTGCCGGTGATCCACGGAGCTTATATTATTGATATTGTTACTCATTCCTTCATTTCCAGTCATTACAATAAAAAGCCTGCATAACTAACTTCAGTGTCAAATACAACCAAAAGAGCCCGATTAACTTCAGTATCAAATACAACCAAAAGAGCCCGATTAAAGAGCCCGATTAACTTCAGTATCAAATACAACTTTAACTTCAGTATCAAATACAACCAAAAGAGCCTGATTAACTTCAGTATCAAATAACTTTAACAGTATCAAATACAACCAAAAGAGCCTGATTAACTTCAGTATCAAATACAACCAAAAGAGCCTGATTAACTTCAGTATCAAATACAACCAAAAGAGCCCTTCAGTATCAAATACAACCAAAAGAGCCTGATTAACTTCAGTATCAAATACAACCAAAAGATTAACTTCAGTATCAAATACAACCAAAAGAGCCTGATTAACTTCAGTATCAAATACAACCAAAAGAGCCCGATTAACTTCAGGATCGAGTACTAATTTGATTTAATAATGGATATCACCCGTAACTGATACAGTGGCTTCTGACTTAACAGCAGTCAAAATTCAAGAGACCCAGCTTTATACTAAAGAGAAATCATGATCCAACATCGTTTACGGGCCTGTTTGTATATAAGTATGTGGCAAACTAGCAAAATAGTTCTCTAGGGAAGTGCCTCTCAAACAATCTGTTGTGGCGGACTGGCAATCATTTTTTCTCTTTATGGTGTCACGTACCAGTGAACAAAAAAAGCATAGTTATCATAGTAAATAATGGCCCGATTGTTAATCTTTAAGTATGGGCAGATGATGACTCGCAGTCTGGTGAGTAGCAAAAAGATTAGTTATCATAGTAAATAATGGCCCGATTGTTAATCTTTAAGTATGGGCAGATGATGACTCGCAGTCTGATGAGTAGCAAAAAGATTAGTTATCATAGTAAATAATGGCCCGATTGTTAATCTTTAAGTATGGGCAGATGATGACTACTTGCAGTCTGGTGAGTAGCAAAAAGATTAGTTATCATGGTAAATAATGGCCCGATTGTTAATCTTTAAGTATGGGCAGATGATGACTCGCAGTCTGGTGAGTAGCAAAAAGATTAGTTATCATAGTAAATAATGGCCCGATTGTTAATCTTTAAGTATGGGCAGATGATGACTCGCAGTCTGGTGAGTAGCAAAAAGATTAGTTATCATAGTAAATAATGGCCCGATTGTTAATCTTTAAGTATGGGCAGATGATGACTCGCAGTCTGATGAGTAGCAAAAAGATTAGTTATCATAGTAAATAATGGCCCGATTGTTAATCTTTAAGTATTGGCAGATGATGACTCGCAGCCATCGTAGTAGAAAACAGAATAGTACTCATAGTTAATCTCCAGGTATCGGCAGATGATGACTCACATACCGGTGAGTAGCAAATGGCCTGATTGTCAATCTTTAGGTTTTGGCAGATGACTCGCATACTGGTGAGTAGCAAATGGCCTGATTGTCAATCTTTAGGTTTTGGCAGATGATGACTCGCATACTGGTGAGTAGCAAATGGCCTGATTGTCAATCTTTAGGTTTTGGCAGATGACTCGCATACCGGTGAGTAGCAAATGGCCCGATTGTTAATCTTTAAGTATGGGCAGATGATGACTCGCAGCCATCGCAGTAGAAAAAAGAATAGTATTCATATTTAATCTCCAGGTATCGGCAGATGATGACTCGCGCACCGGTGAGTAGCAAAAAGCACAGTACTCATAGTAAATAATGGCCTGATTGTTGATCTCCAGGTATCGGCAGATGACTCGCATACCGATGAGTAGCAAATGGCCTGATTGTTAATCGCCAGGTATCGGCAGATGACTCGCAAGTAGCAAATGGCCTGATTGTTAATCGCCAGGTAAGATGACTCGCAAATGGCCTGATTGTTAATCTCCAGGTATCGGCAGATGACTCGCATACCGGTGAGTAGCAAATGGCCTGATTGTTAATCGCCAGGTATCGGCAGATGACTCGCATACCGGTGAGTAGCAAATGGCCTGATTGTTAATCTGGTATCGAGATGACTCGCATACCGGTGAGTAGCAAATGGCCTGATTGTCAATCTTTAGGTTTTGGCAGATGATGACTGATACTGGTGAGTAGCAAATGGCCTGATTGTCAATCTTTAGGTTTTGGCAGATGATGACTAGTGAGTAGCAAATGGCCTGATTGTCAATCTTTAGGTTTTGGCAGATGATGACTCGCATACTGGTGAGTAGCACTGCTCTGTAGTATGAGTGCAACGTATTGTGTATGATTTAATATAAGATAGGATAAGATAAGATATAGGATAACATAAGATAGATCTTTATTGTCCCAAAATACAGGCACATTTGCTTGGTTGTACATCAGGCTTCACAGTAGAACAAAACACACAGTATTATATTACACAAGGGTAGTAAAGCATGGTATACATTGCAGTTCAAGATTTTTTGAAAGAACAAAAATCATTATAGGGCAGTAGCAGTAATTCTATGAAGAGTGCAGTGATAATTATTGTGTGGTGCTGGCGATGATATAATATTGGCTGTGAAGGGCAGAAAAAATTTCTTCTATTTATCCCTTCAGCATAGCAAGTGAATGGGTCTTCTGGAGCTGTGTGACAATTCTATTTCTTATTTGAATGAGCGGGTCGAATCGCTAAGGATGCTTTCTATTTTCTTTATACAATCGATGACACAGTATGTATATGCGCATACGTGCATAGTTATGTCATAATGTATAAATGTATCATGGATGTATGCTTGTTTGTACGCATAAATTACGAATGTGCCTGTAATGTATCTATGTACGTATCTATGTGTTAACAGTTGTTCAGAGGCAAAGAATAGAGTCAACCTATGTGTATTTGTAACATACGTTTGATTTGTTTGCGTTCTTAAAGAGAAAGACATCTTCTAATAATGGAAACACAATTCACGAGATATTTCTTGCCAGTTCACTAACCTTGACCTTCCATTTTAGGGACAAAACCTTCACCTCCGGCACTGCCTGGATTAAAGACAAAAAGAAGAAATAGATTTTTTTTTAAAGGAGAGAGAAAAGCAGAAACTCAGTAAGCATGAAACAACCCGTTACATGCACCTCTGCACACAAACAAAACTCACACACAGACAAGCAACCACCCATTCACTACACCCAACGCACTGACCCACACACAACATGAAGAAAACCTCAACTCCCCTTCCCTAGTGCACCCCCGCCTCCCCACCCATCCACCCACCTACAAAGTTGTCTGTGCTCACGTCAACATTGACTTACCTGTCGCTATATCAATATTCTCCATGTGCTGTCCAAATGTATCTGTCAATTGCAAAAGCAAAAAACTGTAATCTTTATAAAATTCAATTGTATGAGTAAAGAACAGTAGTCTTGGTAAAAATGCATTTGTACGTAGAAAAACAGAAATCGTGATAACAAATTTAACTCTATCAGTAAACAACTAACCCTGAAACAATTGGGAAAATTATGGGTAATTTAAATGTCAGCAAGTCGACTGGCGAGGACACAATATCTGCCAAACTCCTTAAAGCCAGTTCCCCAATATTGAATGAGCATATATGCAATATCATAAACAAGTCTATTAGAACAAGTACATTTTGACATAAATTAAAGATGGCACAAGTAATACCACTATTTTTTTTAAAAAGACCCATTAGATATAAAGAATTATAGACCGGTAAGCATCCTACCTATAATTTCGGAGATCTTTGAAAAAGTCATGGCACTTCAGCCATCCGAATATTTTAATAACATTTTTCGTGATTTTCTTTGCGCTTTTAGAAAAAGCCATGGGTGCCAAACCATTATACTTAGACTTATAGAAGATTGGAAGCCATCCTTGGATAGAACTCACTATGTCCCTGCCATACTTATGGACCTATCCAACGCATTTAATTGTTTGCCCCACGACATTCTTTTACACAAATTATCGGCGTATGGTTTATCGCAAAACTCTGTTTCTCTGCTCCAAAGTTATCTTTCAGATAGAAAGCAGCAAGTCAAGCTTGGGAGCACTGTCAGTGATTGGGAATTTATTGGAAAGGGTGTGCCCCAAGGATCCAATCTAGGTCCCTTATTATTTAATGTTTTCATTAATGATATATTTCTATTCATCAAAGAGGGAACTCTCTATAATTATGCAGATGACATAACATTGTCTTACAATCATCCTGATTTTGGTAAGCTTGTGGATACTTTGGAACAGGAAAGCAGTGTATTAATAAACTGGTTCCACATGAACTCTGTATGCAAGCAAATCCAGAAAAATTCCAAACCCTTGCACTAGGCAAACGAACATTTTCCAAGAAACCCATTTTTCAAATTAAATCAGTCTCTATATCTTGTGAAGAAACTGTCAAACTATTAGGAATAAAGATAGATCATCAATTAAAGTTTGATGTCCACATAAAAGATAATTTGCCGCAAGGCCTCTCTACAACTCAATATGTTGAAGAGAATTGGTAGACATCTCTCAAAATTAAAATTCATACGTTTATTCTCTCTTACTTTAACTTTTGTCCTTTAGCATGGCACTTCTGTTCGAAATCAAATATAAAGAAATTAGAAAAAATTCAAGAACAAGCTCTTAGATTTATATACAATGACTATAGTAATACATATATGAAGGTCTCTAGGGGGTGGCACAAATCCCAAACCTGAAAGTGAAAATGAATGCGAGCTATGGCCATTTGTAGGAGCAAAAGGTATTAATCTTGATAGAAAACTCAATTGAAGAGGAAAAACATTTAATTTTGATGAAAACATTTGCAGAAGCGAAATACAGTAATCAAGATAAAAACTCAAATGTAAGAGCAAAATACAGTAATCTTGATAAAGAACTCGATGGTAGGAGCAAAAAGCAGTAATCTTGATTTTTTAAAAATTCAATCGTAGGGTAAGAAACAACAATCGTCATAAAATTCAATTGTAGGAACAAACAACAGTAATCTTGATAAAAATTCAATGGTGGGAGCAAAAAGTAATCGTGATAAAAATTCAATTGAAAAAACAGTCAAAAAAAATTTCAATTGTATGAGAAAAATAACAGTAATTTTGATAAAAATTCAATTGTAGGAGTAAACAACAGTAATCTTCATAAAAATTCAATTGTACTACTGAGAAAAATAGCTACTAATACTACCACTACTCCACTACTACGCCAGTGTAAACAAATACAGATAAAATTTCAATTTTAGGAGCAAAAACGATTCAATTGTAATGAGAAAAATAAAATAATTTTGATAAAATTTCAATTGTACCAATAACAACAGTAATCTATTAATAATAAAAAATAAAATAAAATAATAATAATAATAATAATAATATTAATAATAATAATAATAATAAAATTTCAATTTTAGGAGATAAAATACAGTAGAATCTTGATAATAAAAAAAAAAATAAAATAATAATAATAATAATAATAATAATAATAATAATAATATTAATAATAGCAATAATAGCATAATAACAATAATAGAAATAATAATAATAATAAAATAATAATAATAATAATAAAAATTAATTGTATGAAAAATAGTAGAATGTAATAATAATAATTTAATAATAATAATAATAATAATAACAATAAAAATAATAATAATAAAAAAAATATAAAAAAATAATAATAATAATAATAATATTAATAACAGCAATAATAACAATAATAACAATATAAATAATAATAATAACAGTAATAATAATAATAATAATAATAATAATAAAAATAATAATAATAATAATAATAATAATAATAATAATAAAAATAATAAAAATAATGAAAATAACATAATAATAATAATAAATATAAAAAGTAAAGAAAAATAGAAAATAAAAAAATAATAGTAATAATAATAACAATAATAATAATAATAATAATAATAATAATAATAATAATAATAATAAACAATAATAACAAAATAAAAAGATTCATAATACAACAGAAGTAAGGTCTATCTTACAATCAATACAGGCAGTGTGTTGGTTCTTTTGGAGTCACATCTCTTTCCTGTCACAGGCGTAAAATAATATCCTGTTTATTAACCAGTCCGGTTTTACTATTCATACTATATATAGAAAGAAGTGAAGTAATCAATTCTTTAACCACCGAACTCACACAAAGGCTATTCTTTATTTAGAGCTTCAATTGGGAGAACATCTAGGCCGTAAATTTTTACCTCTGAACGGTCTTGCATCCCGGAAACGTTGCAAAAACTTGATCTGGAAAATAAACAAAATGTTGGAAGCTAAATGAATGTGCCTATAACGAATAAAGTATGAATGCATGAAATTACAAAATAAAATATTAAAAATGGAAAGGCATTAAGGACAACATTGTCACAGACCAAAAATATACATCTTGACAAAAGGCATCAAGTTAACTTAAAACTCTTTACACAAAACACTAAAATTTTAATCAGTTTTTCTTAATTACAATTACAGCAAAACACTCACATTGAAATCAGCTTCTTTTTTATTACAATTATAGTAAACAATGAAATTCTATTCCATTTTTCGTAATTATAGTTACAGAAAACACTTAGAATCTAATCAATCTATCTTAACTACAATTACAGTTAACATTTAGAATATAATCAATTTATCTTAATTACAATTACAGTAAACACTTAAAATATAATCTACTTATCTTAATTAGAACTACAGCAAACATGCCAATTGTAATAACGTTTTCCTCATTACAATTACTGTCAACAATTACAATCTAATCAACTTGTCTTAATTATAATTACAGTAAACACTTAAAATTCTAATCAATTTATATTAATTACAAACACAGTTAATCTGACTAAATACCAATCATAGACAACATGTACCTTTGTTAAACAACATTTCCATTGCACATGACATAATACAATCTGAAAAGATAGTTAAAATGGATTGAGTTTAAAAACAGCAATGAAAAAGAAGTAAAAAAAGAACAAACAACAATTCAAAATAACCCCAAGCCAAGACTACAGAACCCCGTCGGTCCACGTCACCTATACAGAACCACGCCGGCCCACTTCACCCATACAGAACCCCATCGGTTCACTTCACCCATACAGAATCCCATCCGTTCACTTCACCCATACAGAAACCCATCGTTCCACTTCACCCATACAGAACCCTGTCTGTCCACTTCACCTATACAGAACCCTGTCGGTTCACTTCACCTATACAGAACCCTGTCTGTCCACTTCACCTATACAGAACCCTGTCTGTCCACTTCACCTATACAGAACCCTGTCTGTCCACTTCACCTATACAGAACCCCGTCTGTCCACTTCACCTATACAGAACCCTGTCTGTCCACTTCACCTATACAGAACCCTGTCTGTTCACTTCACCTATACAGAACCCTGTCTGTTCACTTCACCTATACAGAACCCTGTCTGTCCACTTCACCCATACAGAACCCCGTCGGTTCACTTCACATACAGAACCCCGTCGGGTCACTTCACCCATACAGAACCCCGTCGGTCCACTTCACCCATACAGAACCCCGTCGGTCCACTTCACCCATTGATGATACAAGTCATTCCCGCGATGTTTTATCCTAGTCACAAAAACATTGATGATACAAGTCATTCCCGCGATGTTTTATCCTAGTCACAAAAACATTGATGATACAAGTCATTACCGTGATGTTTTATCCTAGTCACAAAAACATTGATGATACAAGTCATTCCCGCGATGTTTTATCCTAATCACAAAAACATTGATGATACAAGTCATTCCCGCGATGTTTTATCCTAGTCACAAAAACATAGATGATACAAGTCATTACCGTGATGTTTTATCCTAATCACAAAAACATTGATGATACAAGTCATTCCCGCGATGTTTTATCCTAATCACAAAAACATTGATGATACAAGTCATTACCGTGATGTTTTATCCTAATCTAGTCACAAAATATTTTATCATTGATGATACAAGTCATTCCCACAATATTTTATCCTAATCACAAAAACATTGATGATACAAGTCATTCCCACAATATTTTATCCTAATCACAAAACATTGATGATACAAGTCATTCCCACAATATTTTATCCTAATCACAAAAACATTGATGATACAAGTCATTCCCGTGATGTTTTATCCTAATCACAAAAACATTGATGATACAAGTCATTCCCGATGTTTTATCCTAATCACAAAAACATTGATGATACAAGTCATTCCCGTGATGTTTTATCCTAATCACAAAAACATTGATGATACAAGTCATTCCCACCCTAATCACGATGTTTTATCCTAGACACAAAAACATTGATGATACAAGTCATTCCCACAATATTTTATCCTAATCACAAAAACATTGATGATACAAGTCATTCCCGTGATGTTTTATCCTAATCACAAAAACATTGATGATACAAGTCATTACCGTGATGTTTTATCCTAGTCACAAAAACATTGATGATACAAGTCATTCCCGCGATGTTTTATCCTAGACACAAAAACATTGATGATACAAGTCATTCCCGCGATGTTTTATCCTAGTCACAAAAACATTGATGATACAAGTCATTCCCGCGATGTTTTATCCTAGTCACAAAAACATTGATGATACAAATCCTGCCGACAGCGATGTTTTATGCCATTAAAACAATGAACTGTTATGTTATGAATGTGGAATAAACATACATAATTACTATAGGATATGACCATAATTTTTTTTAAAGTATAAGTTATCATATAACAGCATTACACGGGCTATGGAATAATTGTCTTAACATTAACATTACAAAATAGGATAATGAAATAAACATATAACTTAAGTATAAGAAATAAATATCGAACATTAAAGAAAACTACAACTACAGAATATCAAAATAAACATAATATCATAATGACAGTACAATGTCAAGATTTGACAATGACATGACAATAAAAAATAACATGTCAAGATTTGACAATGACATGACAATAAAAAATAACATGTCAAGATTTGACAATGACATGACAATAAAAATAACATGTCAAGATTTGACAACGACATGACAATAAAAATAACATCATCGTGATTACACCAAGCGATAAAAAAAACATGACACTCAAAGAATTGTCAATAGCATGGCAGCGTTGGCTGAAATCGCACCATAGTAAGTTTACCCGAACTTTGTTCTAAATAAAATAAATCACGATTTATGACCACTATCACCATGTCGCAGTAGAATACAAATCAACGCGCGTTTGTGTTTGTATAATACGTCGAAAACAAAGTCAGTCACTGAAAGAAATTTGTGGGGGTTTTTTTTTGTAAACAACAATCCAATCATCTTGATTAATTCTTTAAAAAAAGAACTTATGCTAATTGTGTCATCACTATTTTTGTTTGAGAAATAATAGAACGCATCAATGGTTTTGATTTGATTTTTTTTTTACTTTAATTTAAGTGAATCATTAATTTATAGATTTTAGGAGAAATAAATATAAAGATGACAAAATTGAAGTTCCTTCAAGGGCCTTACAGCCTATAGAGCCCGAGCTATCCTGATTTCTATTGCGTGAAGCGAACAGGTGACAATAATCACCTCATGGCCAGGACACTACTCTGACGCAGGTTTTTACTCCCAAACTCGCACTTGTACCCATTTGCACCTGGGTAGAGTCGGGAAAATGCGTGTTCAGTGTATTTCTCAAGGAACACAACGTCGCACCTGGCTTTGCTAGGATTGAAACTCGAGGCCTCATGATCCCCAGTCCAGCAGCCTAACCGCTCGGCCGCCGACGCCATTTATAAAATGAAAAGGTTAGTGCATAAACATTTCCACATCAACACAACGTTCTGGATAAACAGGCACCTAGTGATAGAGCAAGACTTTGGCCAGTCAGTGAGTTCAAGAAGTTTACTTCTGTCCAGAACAAATGAGAAATATAATCCCTTTCAACCAATGCCTGTGAGTCATGGACAACTTCACAGTGCGTCTTCACAGTGCGTCTTACTACAGTCTTCACAGTGCCTTACTACAGTCTTCAGTGCGTCTTACTACCGTCTTCACAGTGCGTCTTACTACCTTCACAGTCTTCCTTCACAGTGCGTCTTACTACCGTCTTCACAGTGCGTCTTACTACCGTCTTCACAGTGCGTCTTACTACCGTCTTCACAGTCCTTACTACAGTCTTCACAGTGCGTCTTACTACAGTCTTCACAGTGCCTTACTACAGTCTTCACAGTACTACAGTCTTCACAGTCTACAGTCTTCACAGTGCGTCTTACTACAGTCTTCACAGTGCGTCTTACTACAGTCTTCACAGTGCGTCTTACTACAGTCTTCACAGTCTTCTACAGTCACAGTGCGTCTTACTACAGTCTTCACAGTGCCTTACTACAGTCTTCACAGTGCGTCTTACTACCGCCTTCAGTGCGCCTTACTACCGCAGTTCACAGTACTACCGCCTTCACAGTACTAGTCTTCACAGTGCGTCGTCTTACTACAGTTTCACAGTGCTTCTACAGTCTTCACAGTGCGTCTTACTACAGTCTTCACAGTCTTACTACCGCCTTCACAGTGCGCCTTACTACAGTCTTCACAGTGCGTCTTACTACCCTCTTCACAGTCAGTCAGTGCGTCTTACTACCGTCTTCACAGTGCGTCTTACTACAGTCTTCACAGTGCGTCTTACTGCTTCACAGTGCCTTACTACCGTCTTCACAGTGCCTTACTACCGTCTTCACAGTGCGTCTTACTACCGTCTTCACAGTGCCTTCACAGTGCGTCTTACTACCGCCTTCACAGTGCTTTACTACAGTATGCGTCTTCACAGTGCGTCTTACTACAGTCTTCACAGTGCATCTTACTACAGTCTTCACAGTGCGTCTTACTACAGTCTTCACAGTGCGTCTTACACCGTCTTCACAGTGCCTTACCACAGTCTTCACAGTGCGTCTTACTACCGTCTTCACAGTGCGTCGTCAGTGCCTTACTACCGTCTTCACAGTGCGTCTTACTACAGTCTTCACAGTGCGTCTTACTACCGTCTTCACAGTGCCTTACTACCGTCTTCACAGTGCGTCTTACTACCGTCTTCACAGTGCGTCTTACTACCGTCTTCACAGTGCGTCTTACTACAGTCTTCACAGTGCCTTACTACAGTCTTCACAGTGCTCCTTACTACCGTCGCCTCCGTTCATCGCAACACGACGGGAGCAGCAAAAATTGTTGCAATTATCCGACGTCGCGATAAACTGGATTCCACTGTGGACTCAATATGTAGGGGGGGTCATTCGAATATTTGATGACTAGGTATAACTCTGCCCTCCAAGTTTCGTGGACTTGGGACCATCATGAACACTCTCATCTGTGTCAAAGTTGTGTGCCTTCGAACAGATACTACACAGCCCACAAAGCATATTACAGTAATTCAGTTCATTTCTTATGGTGAACCAGTTGTGTAGCAAATTGCAACGTTTGCAGGGCATGATAAGTAACTCCACTCCCCTTTGATCTGATGGTCGATCGACAGCTACACACTCTTTCTTTTGTACCGCAGTTAGCTTGCTTGGTGGCATGCTTTCTTTTTTATGGCGAGGTCATGGGTGTCAACGCAAAGGTCACAGGTTCAATCCCAAATCCCAATGGTGGCCAAGATTTGCTCTGTCTATTTCTTGTCTTTGTACATAACAGTTGTTGGGTAACGACAACATAGACATGGCAAAGTGTGAAATAAGAAAAAAAAAGCTGACCGAAATTCTGAAGTAAGGTGTCGCCGGGGTTGCGGCTATCCAAATTTAGTTGCGATTAACCAGTCACTTTTACATGGAATAAATGTCTGCGTCTTGGGAAAAGTTGCCATTAAGCAGAAATTGCGATTAACCGACTTGCGAGAACTGGAGTTGACTGTATTTGCATTACTAGTCATGGAAGGCATCTAGAACACACAGTGTGATTCTTGTGTCACTTTGTGAAAGTTAATCCAATCTTTGACATAATTAATCTGGATAAATTTCCCATGTTTGTGTCAAATTTGAAATATGTAACTTCGATCATCATGATTTTATGAAAAAATTTTTTCAGGTATCGTGCATTTTTGTGTCACCCATAAATTATTTTCCACCTACCTGCCACTAGAGTTATGGTCCCAGGTGGAAACAATTTCAGAGCTGAGAAAGATTTGAGTGACATTTTGTTAGTCAGGGTGACATTTTGTTACTTTGGCTCAATCTAGAACAAGAAATATCATGCAACATGAGGACAAGAAGAAATACAGAGATAGAACAGCTGAGCTGTGAAATAATGACAAGTTGGTTTGTCTCTGATTGCTAACTAGTAGATCTAACCAACCAACTTGTATGCGATTTTTGGTTAGGACACTGACAAGTCTTTATAGTGGGTGTGGTAAAAAATGATATGCTGAGCATGTGACCGTAGGTGTTTAACATGGAAGGAAGACAGATGAACAAATGTATATTTGTATATATGGTGGGAGTTGATTACTGTGACCCCCTCTAAAGAGGGGAGGGGGCGAAATTAGAGAAAAAGTCATGGGGAAAGTCATTTTTGAAAGTTTAGTTGCCATGGAAACAGCCGCCATCTTGAATTTATGGTGCAAAACTAGAATTAGAAATTTTCAAAAATTAAGTAGTCCCAACAGTTTTTATTTTAGAGGTTTATAAATTTGCACATACACACTTCAAACCAATATCCTGAATTTTTCGTATCATTTAAAAAAAAAAAATTTTGTATTCTTTTTACAAATTTTCGAAAATTGAGGCTTTCTGACGGCAACTAATTTATTTCAAATTTCAAACAAAAATCATAATTTTTCAGAAAGTTAAAAAGATATTTTTTTAATTCCATACGAGTCTCTTAGTAATAATGCAAAGCAGCTGTATGGCAAATTTTAAGTGAATTTGTAAACAAGTGTTGGACTACTAGCAAAAAAAGTCAAATATGAGAAAATCATATTTTATATTCTTTTCCCCCCCGTTATTTGAATGTTTTCTCTGAATACAAAAACTAGAAATGAGTAGGATAATGCTTTGAAACATCATAAAACCATGAGTGGCTCTCATCTACTATTATGGACCCTGTTTCCACTGCTCTGCTCCCTTATACTCATTTCGGAGAACATCTTTCGAGAAATAAGGTGCGTGGAATTGGTCACATATTTTCCTGACGATCTAAGGCACTCTTGAATAAATTTGGTCATATATACATTTTTCTGGTAGAATACATTGTGCTGATTAAAATGAGTACCAAATTGCTATACTTAAGACAAAATTACTATGTTTACGGTTTAAACGATGTGTTGAGAGTTGGGCCATGTATCGTGTCTAAACAAATCATACAAATTCAAAGAATCAATACTGAGCTTATTTTATGGTATCAACGGAGGGAAATGAACGGCTGCGTCCACTAATACAACAAACTAGATTTGTCTGATTTGGGGCAAAAATGGCCTTCTCAGGATCTCTCTCTTCCCCCCCCCCTCCCCTTTATTGAAATAACAGGTATTTCTAAAGTTACAAATGACCCATTTCCACGTTTGTGCTTGTGTGGTACTCACCTTTCTCAAATCTCCGACGAAACTCGTAGGATCGTTCATCATCTGGAATTCATTACAAACAAGGGAATGTCAATCAGGGTCACAAGGAGACGCAAACAAATTAGAAGCAGAAAGACTAATCATCGTAATCTGTTCAATGTAGGTCTATGGTCAAGTCTACCTTTTGGCACTGACTGAATGAGCTTACAGCAATGGAACAAAAATTCAGTACCAACCTAAGTCTCGAGTGACATCAATGGACAACCCTTGTGGGAGATCTGCGGGCAGAGATTAATAA
>JAXRKP010002647.1:32500-41789 GCA_037039925.1 Doris montereyensis | reverse complement strand
GTTGGGGGTGAAGGTTAGGGTTGGAAGGTTGGTGAAGGTTGGGGGTGGAAGGTTGGGGGTGAAGGTGGAGGTTGGAATAGGGTTTGAACATATCGTTGTTCTTCTCTTTTCTTGTGCTTATGTTCCTTTGATTTGATTTTGTGTATCTAAACATGCGTACCATTCAGAAGCGCATTGTAGATTCAATCAAAAGACGAAAACTACAATGTTAAGAGAAATGGATTGTAGATTCAATTTAAAGACGAAAATTACGTTAAGAGAAATGGATTGTAGATTCAATCAAAAGACGAAAACTACAGTGTCAAGATAAGTAGATTGTAGATTCAATCTAAAGACGAAAATCACAACGTTAAGAGAAATGGATTGTAGATTCAATCAAAAGACGAAAACTACAAGGTTAAGAGAAATGGATTGTAGATTCAATCAAAAACACGAAAACTACGATGTCAAGATAAGTAGATTATAGATTCAATCAAAACACGAAAAATTCAATGCTAAGAGAAATATCAGTTAGATTCAATCAAAGTTGAAAACTACAATGTTAAGTTAAACATCGGTTTTTCTCAATCAAAAGACGAAAACTACAAAATGTTAAGAGAAAAATATCGGTTAGATTCAATCCAAAGACGAAAACTACAATGCTAATAGAAATATCGGTTAGATTGAGTCAAAAGACAAATGCTACAATGTTAAGAGAAATAGCAGTTAGATTTAATCCAAAAAAGAAAACTACAATGCTAAGAGAAATATCGGTTAAATTCAATCAAAAGACGAAAACTACAATACTAAGAGAAATATCGGTTAAATTCAATCAAAAGACGAAAACTACAATGCTAAGGGAAATATCGGTTAGATTGAGTCAAAAGACAAATACTACAATGTTAAGAGAAATAGCAGTTAGATGTAATCCAAAGACGAAAACTACAATTCTAAGAGAAATATCGGTTTGATTGAATCAAAAGACGAATACTACAATGTTAAGAGAAGTGATTTGTAGATTCAATCAAAGGACGAAAACTACCATGTTAAGAGAAATATCGGTTAGATTGAAACAAAAGACAAAAACTACAAAATGTTAAGAGAAGTATCGGTTAGATTCAATCAAAAGACGAATACTACAATGTTAAGAGAAGTGATTTGTAGATTCAATCAAAAGACGAAAACTACAAAATGTTAAGAGAAATATCGGTTAGATTGAATCCAAGGACGAGAACTACAATGCTAAGAGAAATATCGGTTAGATTGAGTCAAAAGACAAATACTACAATGTTAAGAAAAAATAGCAGTTAGATTTAATCCAAAAGACGAAAAACACAATGCTAAGAGAAATATCAGTTAGACTAAATCAAAAGACGAAAACTACAATGTTAAGAGAAACATCGGTTAGATTCAAACCAAAGACAAAAATTACAATGCTAAGAGAAATATCGGTTAATTTCAATAAAAGACGAAAACAAACTACAATGCTAACGAAAAATCGGTTAGATTCAATCCAAAGACGAAAACTACAATGTTAAGTGAAATATCGGTTAGTTTGAATCAAAGACGAAAAATACGATGTTAAGAGAAATATCGCTTAAATTCAATTAAAAGACGAAAACTACAATGTTAAGAGAAGTCTCGGTTAGATTCAATCCAAAGACGAAAACTACAATCTTAGGAGAAGTATAGGTTAAATTCAATCGAAAGACGAAAACTACAATGTTAGAGAAGTATCGGTTAAATTCAATCCAAAGACGAAAACTACAATGTTAGGAGAAGTATCGGTTAAATTCAATCAAAAGACGAAAAATACAATGTTAGGAGAAGCAGATTGTAGAATCAATCAAAAGACGAAAACTACAAAATGTTAAAAGAAATTAGGGTTAGATTCAATCAAAAGACGAAAACTACAAAATGTTAAGATAAATATCGGTTAGATTCAATCAAAAGACGAAAACTACATGTTAAGAGAAGTGGATTGTAGATTCAATCAAAACTACAAAATGTTAAGAGAAATATCGGTTAGATTCAATGAGAGACGAAAATTACAACATTAAGAGACGTGGATTGTAGATTTAATCAAGAGACGAAAAATACAAAACGTTAAGAGAAATATCGGTGTGAGAACATTGTACTAGAATCAACAACAAAAGTCACATTGCAATAAATGGACAGACATATACCATCATGGATCGGATTGAAATGGACAGACATATACCCTCATGGATCGGATTGAAATAAATGGACAGACATATACCATCATGGATCGGATTGAAATAAATGGACAGACATATACCATCATGGATCGGATTGAAATGAATAGACAGACATATACCATCATGGATCGGATTGAAATGAATAGACAGATATATACCATCATGGATCGGATTGAAATGAATAGACAGACATATACCATCATGGATCGGATTGAAATGAATAGACAGACAAATAACGTTATGGATCGGATTGAAGTGAATGGACAGACATATAACGTTATGGATCGAATTGAAGTGAATGGACAGACATATAACGTTATGGATCGGATTGAAGTGAATGGACAGACATATAACGTTATGGATCGGATCGAAATGAAAGGAAAGATATATAACGTTATGGATCGGATTTAAATGAATGGACAGACATATACCGTTATGGATTTGATTTAAATGAACGGACAGACATATACCATCATGGATCAGATTGAAATGAATGAACAGACATATAACGTTATGGATTTGATTTAAATGAATGGACAGACATATACCATCATGGATCAGATTGAAATGAATGGACAGACATATACCGTTATGGATTTGATTTAAATGAATGGACAGACATATAACGTTATGGATTTGATTTAAATGAATGGACAGACATATACCGATATGGATCGGATTGAAATGAAAAGGAAATACATATAACGTTATGGATTTGATTTAAATGAATGAACAGATACATAACTTTATGGATAGCATTGAAATGAATTGACAGACATATAACGTTATGGATCGGATTGAAATGAATGGACAGACATATAACGTTATGGATTTGATTGAAAAGAATGGACAGACATATAACGTTATGAATTTGATTGAAAAGAATGGACAGCCATATAACGTTATGGATTTCATTGAAAAGAATGGACAGACATATAACGTTATGGATTTGATTGAAATGAATGGACAGACATATAACGTTATGGATTTGATTTAAATGAATGGACAGACATATAACTTAATGGATCGGATTGAAAACAAATTGACAGACATATAACGTTATGGATCGGATTGAAATGAACGGACAGACATATAACTTTATGGATCATATAGAAATGAATTGACAGACATATAACTTTATGGATCATATGGAAATGGATGGACAGACATATAACGTTATGGATCGGATTGAAATGAATGGACAGACATATAACTTTATGGATCATATAGAAATGAATTGACAGACATATAACTTTATGGATCATATTGAAATGGATGGACAGACATATAACGTTATGGATCGGATTGAAAAGAATCGACAGACATATAACGTTATGGATTTGATTGAAGTGAATGCAAACAGACATATAACTTTATGGATCAGATTGAAATGAATGGACAGACATATAACGTTATGGATCAGATTGAAATGAATGGACAGATATATAACGTTATGGATCAGATTGAAATGAATGGACAGACATATAACGTTATGGATTTGATTGAAATGAATGGACAGACATATAACTTTATGGATTTGATTGAAGTGAATGCAAACATACATATAACTTTATGGATCAGATTGAAATGAATGGAGAGACATATAACTTTATGCATCAGATTGAAATGAATGGACAGACATATAACGTTATGGATCGGATTGAAATGAACGGACGAACATATAACGTTATGGGTCAGATTGAAATGAATGGACAGATATATACCTATATGAATTGGATTGAAATGAATGGGCAGACATATAACGTTATGGATTTGATTCAAATGAATGGACAGACATATAACGTTATGGATCGGATTGAAATGAATGGACAGACATATACCGTTATGGATTTGATTGAAATGAAGGCAAACAGACATATAACGTTATGGATCGGATTGAAATGAATGGACAGACATATACCGTTATGGATTTGATTGAAATGAAGGCAAACAGACATATAACGTTATGGATCAGATTGAAATGAATGGACAAACATATAACGTTTTGGATTTGATTGAAATGAAGGCAAACAGACATATAACGTTATGGATCAGATTGAAATGAATGGACGGACATATACCGTTATGGATTTGATTGAAATGAATGGACAGACATATAACGTTATGGATTTGATTGAAGTGAATGGACAGACATATAACGTTGTGGGTTTGATTGAAATGAATGGACAGACATTTAACGTTATGGATTTGATTGAAATGAGTGGACAAACATATAACGTTATGGATTTGATTGAAATGAATGGACAGACATATAACGTTTTGGATCAGATTTAAATGAATGGACGGACATAAAACGTTATGGATTTAATTGAAATGAATGGAAAGATATATAACGTTATGGATCAGATTTAAATGAATAGACAGACATATAACGTTATGGATTTGATTGAAATGAATGGACAGACATATAACGTTATGGATTTGATTGAAATGAATGGACAGACATATAATGTTATGGATTTGATTGAAATGAATGGACAGACATATAACGTTATGGATCAGATTGAAATAAATGGACAGACATATAACGTAATGGATTTGATTGAAATGAGGGCAAACAGTCATAGGACGTTATGGATCAGATTGAAATAAATGGACAGACATATACCTTTATAGATCGGATTGAAATGAATAGATAGATATATACCATCATGGATCGGATTGAAATGAATAGATAGACATATAGCGTTATAGATCAGATTGAAATGAATGGACAGACATATACCTTAATAGATCGGATTGAAATGAATGGACAGACCTATGATGTCACATATTAGAATGAAAATTGATGGACAGATAGATGACGTCATAGATTGAATGGATTTAGATGGACAAAAATATGACGTCATAAGCTGGAATGAAACGGGTGGACAGACATATGACATCGAAGACAAATGATGTCACTGTCTTCAATGAAATGAATAGACAGACACATAACGACACCGATTAGAATTAAATCGATACAAAGACAAATGATGCCATCGTCTACAATGAAATCGATAGAAAGACAAATGATGATAGAAAGACAAATGATGTCACCGTCTTCAATGAAATGGATAGAAAGACAAATGATGTCACCGTCTTCAATGAAATGGATAGAAAGACAAATGATGTCACCGTCTTCAATGAAATGGATAGAAAGACAAATGATGTCACCGTCTTCAAGGAAATGAATAGAAAGACAAATGAGGTCACCGTCTTCAATGAAATGGATAGAAAGACAAATGATGTCACCGTTTACAATGAAATGGATAGAAAGACAAATGATTTCAACGTCTTCAAATGAAATGGATAGAAAGACAAATGATGTCACCGTCTTCAATGAAATGGATAGACAGACGTATAACGACACCGATTAGAATAAAATCGATAGAAAGACAAATAATGTCATCAACTTGAATTCAATGGATAGACAGACAAATGACGTCACCCAATTCAATGAATTGGATATACAGATACATTACGTCATTGCCTGGAATGAAATGAATAGACAGACAGATAGCGACACCGTCTAGAAGAAATGGATAGACCGACAGATAGCGACAACATCTAGAATGAAATGGGTAGACAGACAGATGACATCACAGACTGGAATGAAATGGATAGACAGACAGATAGCAACACCGTCTAGAATGAAAGGGATAGACAGACAGATAGAGACACCGTCTAGAATAAAACGGATAGACAGACAGATGACATCACTGACTGGTATGAAATGGATAGACAGACAGATGACGTCACCATTTAGAATGAAACGGATAGACAGACAGATGACGTCACCGTCTACAATGAAATGGATAGACAGACAGATGACAAAAAACATCTAAAATGAAATGGATACACAGACAGATGTTAACACCCTTCAGAAATAAAATGGATAGACAAACAAATGACGACACAGTCTGAATTAAATGGATAGACAGACAGATGACGTCACCGTCTAGAATGAGATGGACAGACAGACAGATGACGACAAAGTCTAGAATGAAATGGATAGACAGACAGATGACGTCACCGTCTAGAATGAAATGGATAGACAGACAGATGACGACAAACTCTAGAATGAAATGGCTAGACAGACAGATGGCGACATAGTTTAGAATTAAATGGATAGACAGACAGATGACGGCATAGTCTGGAATTAAATGGATAGACAGACATGTGACAATACCGTCTAGAATGAAATGGATAGACAGACAGATGACGTCACCGTCTACAATGAAATGGATAGACAGACAGATGACAATACAGTCTGGAATGAAATGGATAGACAGACAGATGTTAACACCCTTCAGAATTAAAATGGATAGACAAACAGATGACGACACAGTCTGGAATTAAATGGATAGACAGACAGATAGCGTCACCGTCTAGAATGAGATGGACAGACAGACAGATGACGACAAAGTCTAGAATGAAATGGATAGACAGACACATGACGTCACAGTCTAGAATGAAATGGATAGACAGACAGATGACGACAAACTCTAGAACGAAATGGATAGACAGACACATGACGACATAGTTTAGAATTAAATGGATAGACAGACAGATGGCGACATAGTCTAAAATTAAATGGATACACAGACATGTGACAATACCGTCTAGAATGAAATGGATAGACAGACAGATGACGTCACCGTCTACAATGAAATGGATAGACAGACAGATGACGATACAGTCTGGAATGAAATGGATAGACAGACAGATGACGTCACCGTCTAGAAAGAGATGGACAGACAGACAAATGACGACAAAGTCTAGAACGAAATGGAAAGACAGACAGATGACGTCACCGTCTAGAATGAAACGGATAAACAGACAGATGACGACACAGTCTAGAATTAAATGGATAGACAGACAGATGACGTCACCGTCTAGAATGAATTGGATAGACAAACAGATGTTATCTGTCTAGAATAAAATGGATAGACAGACAGATGACATCACCGTCTACAATGAAATGGACAGACAGATAGATGACGTCACAATCTAGAATAAAATGGATAGACAGACAGATGACGACAACGTCTAGAATGAAATGGATAAACAGACAGATGATGACACATTTTAGAATGAAATGGATAGACAGACAGATGACGTCACCGTCTAGATTGAAATGGTTAGAGAGACAGATGACGTCACCTTCTAGAATGAAATAGATAAACAGACAGATGATGTCACCGTCTAGAATAAAATGGATAGACAGACAGATGACGACACCGTCTACAATGAAATGGATAGACAGACAGATGACGACATAGTCTGGAATTAAATGGATAGACAGACAGATGATGACACTGTCTGCAATGAAATGGATAGACAGACAGATCACGACACCGTCTAGAATGAAATGGATAGACATACAGATGACGACACCGTCTACAATGAAATGGATAGACAGACAGATGACGACACAGTGTAGAATGAAATGGTTAGACAGACATATGACGATACAGTCCAAAATGAAATGGATAGACAGACAGAAGACGACACCGTCTAGAATTAAATGAATAGACAGACAGAAGACGACACCGTCTAGAATGCAATGGATAGACAGACAGAAGACGACACCGTCTAGAATGAAATGGATAGACAGACAGAAGACGACACTTTCTAGAATGAAACGGATAGACAGACAGATGACGACACCATCTAGAATGAAATTGATAGACAGACAGAAGACGACACCATCTAGAATGAAATGGATAGACAGACAGAAGACGACACCGTCTAGAATGAAATGGATAGACAGACAAATGACGTGACCGTGTAGAATTAAATGGATAGACAGACAGATAACGACACAGTCTGGAATTAAATGGATAGACAGACAGATGAGGACACAGTCTAGAATTAAATGGATAGACAGTCAGATGACGCAACAGTCTAAAATTAAATGGATAGACAGAAGATGAGGACACAGTCTAGAATTAAATGGATAGACAGACAAATGAGGACAGTCTGGAATCAAATGGATAAACATATAGAAGACGTCACGGTCTAGAATGAAATGGATAGACAGACAGATGTTATCTGTCTAGAATAAAATGGATAGACAGACATATGACACCACCGTATAGAATGAAATGGATAGACAGATAGATGACGTCACAGTTTAGAATGAAATGGATAGACAGACAGATGACGACAACGTCTAGAATGAAATGGTTAGAGAGACAGATGACGTCACCTTCTAGAATGAAATAGATAAACAGACAGATGATGACACATTCTAGAATGAAATGGATAGAGAGACAGATGACGTCACCGTCTAGAATTAAATGGATAGACAGACAGATGACGTCACCGTCTAGAATGAAATGGATAGACAGACAGATGACGACATCTGTCTACAATGAAATGGATAGACAGACATATGACACTACCGTCTAGAATGAAATGGATAGACAGATAGATGACACTCACCGTCTAGAATGAAATGGATAGACAGACAGATGACGACAACGTCTAGAATGAAATGGATAAACAGACAGATGACGACACAGTCTAGAATGAAATTGATAGACAGACAGATGACGTCACCGTCTAGATTGAAATAGATAAACAGACAGATGACGTCACCTTCTAGAATGAAATGGATAAACAGACAGATGACGTCACCGTCTAGATTGAAATGGATAGACAGACAGATGACGTCACCTTCTAGAATGAAATGGATAAACAGACAGATGATGACACATTCTAGAATGAAATGGATAGACAGACAGATGACGACACATTCTAGAATAAAATGGATAGACAGACAGATGACGACACCGTCTACAATGAAATGGATAGACAGACAGATGACGACATAGTCTGGAATTAAATGGATAGACAGACAGATGATGATACAGTCTAGAATGAAATGGATAGACAGACAGATGTCATCACGAACTGGAATGAAAATGGATGGACAGGCAGATGGTGATACCGTCTACAATGAAATGGATAGACAGACAGATGACGACACCGTCGAGAATGAAATGGATAGACAGACAAATGACGACACAGTCTAGAATAAAATGAATAGACAGACATATGACGATACAGTCCAAAATGAAATG
>JAXRKP010002647.1:10000-27500 GCA_037039925.1 Doris montereyensis | reverse complement strand
GATGTGGCTCTCTGGTGACACAATTGATAGTGCTGTTAGTGTGTCATCACAATGACACTGGTTCAAGATCTGGCTCTCCTAGTGACACAGTTGGTAGTGTTTGTGAGTGTGTCATCACAATGACACTGGTTCACAAGACTGGCTCTCTAGTGACACAGTTGGTAGTGTTGTGAGTGTGTCATCACAATGACACTGGTTCACAAGACTGGCTCTCCTAGTGACACAGTTTGTAGTGTTGTGAGTGTGTCATCACAATGACACTGGTTCACACGACTGGCTCTCCTAGTGACACAGTTGATAGTGTTGTGAGTGTGTCACCACAATGACACTGGTTCAAAAACTGGCTCTCCTAGTGACACAGTTGATAGTGTTGTGAGTGTGTCATCACAATGACACTGGTTGAAAAACTGGCTCTCCTAGTGACACAGTTGATAGTGTTGTGAGTGTGTCATCACAATGACACTGGTTCAAGATCTGGCTCTCCTAGTGACACAGTTGGTAGTGTTGTGAGTGTGTCATCACAATGACACTGGTTCAAGATCTGGCTCTCCTAGTGACACAGTTGATAATGTTGTGAGTGTGTCATCACAACGACGCAGTGACACCGTTTATATGTTACGAATGTTTTATCACGATAAAACTGGTCCAGCCTCACCTTGTCAGTGACACAGTTGGTAATGTTGCGAGTGTGTCATCCCCATGACACCTGTTCACAATGTGGCTGACTCAGTGACACAGTTGGTAATGTTGCGAGTGTGTCATCCCCATGAAACCTGTTCACAATGTGGCTGACTCAGTGACACAGTTGGTAATGTTGCGAGTGTGTCATCCCCATGACACCTGTTCACAGTGTGGCTGACTCAGTGACACAGTTGGTAATGTTGCGAGTGTGTCATCCCCATGACACCTGTTCACGATGTGGCTGACTCAGTGACACAGTTGGTAATGTTGCGAGTGTGTCATCCCCATGAAACCTGTTCACAATGTGGCTGACTCAGAGACACAGTTGGTAATGTTGCGAGTGTGTCATCCCCATGACACCTGTTCACAATGTGGCTGACTCAGTGACACAGTTGGTAATGTTGCGAGTGTGTCATCCCCATGACACCTGTTCACAATGTGGCTGACTCAGTGACACAGTTGGTAATGTTGCGAGTGTGTCATCCCCATGACACCTGTTCACAATGTGGCTGACTCAGTGACACAGTTGGTAATGTTGCGAGTGTGTCATCCCCATGACACCTGTTCACAATGTGGCTGACTCAGTGACACAGTTGGTAATGTTGCGAGTGTGTCATCCCCATGACACCTGTTCACAATGTGGCTGACGCAGTGACACAGTTGGTAATGTTGCAGAGTGTGTCATCCCCATGACACCTGTTCACAGTGTGGCTGACTCAGTGACACAGTTGGTAATGTTGCAGTGTGTCATCCCCATGACACCTGTTCACAGTGTGGCTGACTCAGTGATACAGTTGGTAATGTTGCGAGTGTGTCATCCCCATGACACCTGTTCACAGTGTGGCTGACTCAGTGATACAGTTGGTAATGTTGCGAGTGTGTCATCACCATGACACCTGTTCTGGTGTGGCTGACTCAGTGATACAGTTGGTAATGTTGCAGAGTGTGTCATCCCCATGACACCTGTTCACAATGTGGCTGACTCAGTGACACAGTTGTTAATGTTGCAGTGTGTCATCCCCATGACACCTGTTCACGGTGTGGCTGACTCAGTGACACAGTTGTTAATGTTGCAGTGTGTCATCCCCATGACACCTGTTCACAATGTGGCTGACTCAGTGACACAGTTGGTAATGTTGAAGTGTGTCATCCCCCATATTTACCTGTTCACAGTGTGGCTGACTCAGTGATACAGTTGGTAATGTTGCGAGTGTGTCATCCCCATGACACCTGTTCACAATGTGGCTGACTGAATGACACAGTTGGAAATGTTGCGAGTGTGTCATCCCCATGACACCTGTTTACAGTGTGGCTGACTCAGTGACACAGTTGGTAATGTTGCGAGTGTGTCATCCCCATGACACCTGTTCACAGTGTGGCTGACTCAGTGACACAGTTGATAATGTTGCGAGTGTGTCATCCCCATGACACCTGTTCACAGTGTGGCTGACTCAGTGATACAGTTGGTAATGTTGCGTGTGTCATCCCCATGACACCTGTTCACAGTGTGGCTGACTCAGTGATACAGTTGGAAATGTTGCGAGTGTGTCATCCCCATGACACCTGTTCACAATGTATTGGCTGACTCAGTGACACAGTTGGTAATGTTGCGAAAGTGTGTCATCCCCATGACACCTGTTCACAGTGTGGCTGACTCAGTGATACAGTTGGTAATGTTGCAGTGTGTCATCCCCATGACACCTGTTCACAATGTGGCTGACTGAATGACACAGTTGGAAATGTTGCGAGTGTGTCATCCCCATGACACCTGTTTACAGTGTGGCTGACTCAGTGACACAGTTGGTAATGTTGCGAGTGTGTTATCACGATGTCATTGATTTGAAACGTTTTCAAAGATATCCTTGTCTTCTTTAGCGGCATCTTCGTTTGGTCCATAAGCTGTTAATAATTTAATTTCTCATCCTTTTGGTTTAATATTTACCTCTAATAGCCGTGGGCTTATCAATTTCAACTTTCTAGTAGCTTTTCATGCCTTTTATGCATTAGGAGGCCTACTCGTGCTCTAGCTCTATCTTTGACATCTACTCCTGAGAAGATTAAAATATGATTCAGTCCTACATTTTTATTCCTTGTCCTTTTTTTCTTTATTTCTGTAATGGCAAAAATATCTATTTTTAATGTTTCCATTTCTTCAACTTATTCTAACTCTTTTCCATTTATTGCCCTAACGTTCCATGTTCCAAAATCACACTCCGTATTCGTTTCCAAGTTCGTCTTCCAAATATAAAGCCGATTATATTACTTTACTTCTCTGAATCAGGTTGTTATGGATAAGCAGGGGATTAGCCCACTGTACCCTAGGTAGATAATGGGGCTGCCACCTTGAAGCACCCTAACAGGCCTAGTTATTTTCTATCAGGGCTAACTCCTTAGCCTTCGGTCAGTCAAGACCAGCCTGTAAGGCGCAGGTTGTGTTTTGTCAGGATTAACTCCCTTAGCCTTTTGTTAACCAAGACCCGCCTGCAAGGCAGCAGGAGACTCATGGATGGTGGGATCATCTCCTCACCGTACAGGTGCTTACCGATCCACCGCCCCGTCATCACCACGATAGCGATTCAAATTCATCACGATAAAACTTGCTAAAACCCTTAATCTCTAGTGACACGGTCATCACGATAAAACTGGTTAAAACCCTTAATCTCCTAGTGACACGGTCATCACGATAAAACTGGTTAAAACCCTTAATCTCCTAGTGACACAGTCATCACGATGAAACTGGTTAAAACCCTTAATCTCGACACGGTCATCACGATAAAGCTGGTTAAAACTCTTAATCTCTAGTGACACAGCCATCACGATAAAACTGGTTAAAACTCTTAATCTCTAGTGACACGGTCATCAGGATAAAATTGCTTAAAACTCTTAATCTCCTAGTGACACGGTCATCACGATAAAACTGGTTAAAACTCTTAATCTCCTAGTGACACGGTCATCACGATAAAACTGGTTAACACTCTTAATCTCCTAGTGACACGGTCATCATGATAAAACTGGTTAAAACTCTTAATCTCCTGGTGACACGGTCATCACGATAAAACTGGTTAAAACTCTTAATCTCCTAGTGACACGGTCATCACGATAAAACTGGTTAACACTCTTAATCTCTAGTGACACGGTCATCACGATCAAACTGGTTAAAACCTTAATCTCCCAGTGACACGGTCATCACGATAAAACTGGTTAAAAACTCTTAATCTCCTAGTGACACAGCCATCACGATAAAACTGGTTAAAACTCTTAATCTCCTAGTGACACAGCCATCAATAAAACTGGTTAAAACTCTTAATCTCCTAGTGACACGGTCATCACGATAAAACTGTTAAACTCTTAATCTCCTAGTGACACGGTCATCACGATAAAGCTGGTTAAAACTCTTAATCTCCTAGTGACACGGTCATCACGATAAAACTGGTTAAAACTCTTAATCTCCTAGTGACACGGTCATCATGATAAAACTGGTTAAAACTCTTAATCTCCTAGTGACACGGTCATCACGATAAAACTGGTAAAAACTCTTAATCTCCTAGTGACACGGTCATCACGATAAAACTGGTTAAAATCTTAATCTCCTAGTGACACGGTCATCATGATAAAACTGGTTAAAACTCTTAATCTCCTAGTGACACGGTCATCATGATAAAACTGGTTAAAACTCTTAATCTCTGACGACACGGTCATCACGATAAAACTGGTTAAAACCCTTAATCTCCTAGTGACACGGTCATCACGATAAAACTGATAACACACGGTCATCACGGTTAAAACTCTTAATCTCCTAATGACACGGTCATCACGATAAAACTGGTTAAAACTCTTAATCTCCCTGGTGACACGGTCATCACAATGACATCTGTCCCCCTTGTCATCAATATGGCTGGTTAAAACCCTTAATATCCTGTGACACGGTCATCACAATGACATTTGTTCACAATATGGCTGGCAGAGTGACACGGTCATCACAATGAAATTTGTTCACAATATGGCTGGCTCAGTGACACGGTCATCACAATGACATTTGTTCACAATATGGCTGGCTTGACACGGTCATCACCATGACATTTGTTCCAATATGGCTGGCTCAGTGACACGGTCATCACCATGACATTTGTTCACAATATGGCTGGCTCAGTGACACGGTCATCACCATGACATTTGTTCACAATAGTGTTGTGAATGTGTTATCACGATGACACTAATTTAAAACCCTGACTTGCACAGTGCCACAGTTTGTAGTGTTGTGAATGTGTTATCACGATGACACTAATTTAAACCTAGCTTGCACAGTGCCACAGTTTGTAGTGCTGTGAATGTTGTTATCACGATGACACTAATTTAAAAACCTGACTTTGCACAGTGCCACAGTTTGTAGTGTTTTGAATGTGTTATCACGATGAAACTAATTTAAACCTGACTTGCACAGTGCCACAGTTTGTAGTGTTGTGAATGTGTTATCACGATGACACTAATTTAAACCTGACTTGCACAGTGTCACAGTTTGTAGTGTTGTGAATGTGTTATCACGATGACACTCATTCAAATCCTGGACTTGCACAGTGCCACAGTTTGTAGTGTTGTGAATGTTTCGTCACGATGACACTGCTTTAAAATCTAGATTGTCCGGTGACACTGTTTTGTAAAGTTGTGAGTGTCTTATGGCATGAGAATGGTTCAAAACCCGAATGGCACAATGACAGTTTGCAGAATTGTGAGTGTGTTATCACAATGACAATGGTTCAAAACCTAGCTGGCTCCGTGACACCGTTTGTAGAGTTGTGAGTGTGTCATCACGGTGTAACTGGTTCAACATCAGGTTGGACCAGTGACACAGTTTTTAGTGTTGTGAGTGTGTCATTACGATGACACAGGTCCATGACCTGACTCAGTGACACAGTTTTTAGTGTTGTGAGTGTGTCATTACGATGACACAGGTCCATGACCTGACTCAGTGACACAGTTTTAGTGTTGTGTAGTGTGTCATTACGATGACACTGGTTCATGACCTGACTGAGTGATACAGTTTTTAGTGTTGTAAGTGTGTCATTACGATGACACTGGTTCATGACCTGACTCAGTGACACAGTTTTTAGTGTTGTGAGTGTGTCATTACGATGACACTGGTTGGTTCATGACCTGACTGAGTGATACAGTTTGTAGAGTTGTGAGTGTGTCATTACGGTAATATTTTGGTTGGTTCATGACCTGACTCAGTGATACAGTTTGTAGTGTTGTGAGTGTGTCATTACGATGACACTGGTTGGTTCATGACCTGACTGAGTGATACAGTTTGTAGAGTTGTGAGTGTGTCATTACGATGACACTGGTTGGTTCATGACCTGACTGGAGGTGATACAGTTTGTAGAGTTGTGAGTGTGTCATTACGATGACACTGGTTGGTTCCTGACCTGACTGAGTGATACAGTTTGTAGGTTGTGAGTGTGTCATTACGATGACACTGGTTGGTTCATGACCTGACTCAGTGATACAGTTTGTAGAGTTGTGAGTGTATCATTAAGATGGCACTGGTTGGTTCATGACCTGACTCAGTGATATAGTTTGTAGAGTTGTGAGTGTATCATCAAATATCTGACTCAGTGATACAGTTTGTCTAGTTATTAGTGTCATTACGATGACACTGGTTCATGACCTGACTCAGTGACACAGTTTTTAGTGTTGTGAGTGTGTCATTACGATGACACTGGTTCATGACCTGACTCAGTGATACAGTTTTAGAGTTGTGAGTGTCATTACGATGAAACACTGGTTCATGACCTGACTCAGTGATACAGTTTGTAGCGTTGTGAATGTATCATCATGTATAGCACAGTGACACAGATTATAGATATTTCTGGTTCAAAAACTTTTTGTTTCTATCATTTATTTCACTCGCCCGGTATATGGAAGTGCTCACTTTGCGTGCGCATTCCTACTTCTCGCACATGTAACATCGACCTATTTCTACTTCTCGCACATGTAACATCGACCTATTTCTACTTCTCTTGCTGTAACATCGACCTATTTCTACTTCTCGCACATGTAACATCGACCTATTTCTACTTCTCGCATGTAACATCGACCTATTTCTACTTCTCGCACATGTAACATCGACCTATTTCTACTTCTCGCACATGTAACATCGATTTATTTCTACTTCTCGAATATGTAACATCGACCTATTTCTACTTCTCGCACATGTAACATCGACCTATTTTCTGCTTCTCGTAACATGTGTAACATCGACCTATTTCTACTTCTCGCACATATAACATCGACCTATTTCTACTTCTCGCACATATAACATCGACCTATTTCTACTTCTCGCACATATAACATCGACCTATTTCTACTTCTCGCACATGTAACATCGACCTATTTCTACTTCTCGCACATAACATCGACCTATTTCTACTTCTCGCACATGTAACATCGACCTATTTCTACTTCTTGCAAATGTAACATCGACCTATTTCTACTCGTTCTGTTCCGTTATGTACTAAGGACGGCGCATCCGCTTCAAGCCTACGACTGTACATGCTTACTTCCCCTAACTTCATTATCATAAATTATGGAAAATTACGCCGGGATGATACGATAAAGCCATCGAAGTCTCACTGTAATGTTCGTCTCGTGTATGCTAGTGTCATTACGACTGGTAAGTAAAGTTAATCCAAGGTCATTACGACGAGTAGAAGTAAAGTTCATCCAAGGTCATTACGACGAGTAGAGAAGTAAAGTTCATCAAGGTCATTACGACGTAGACAAGTGAAGTTAATCCAGTGTCATTACGACAGTGAAAGTAAACTTAATCCAGTGTCTTTACGACAGTAGAGAAGTAAACTTAATCAGTGTCATTACGACAGTAGAGAAGTAAACTTAATCCAGTGTCTTTACGACTGTAGAAAGTAAACTTAATCCCAGTGTCATTACGACAGTAGAGAAGTGAACTTAATCCAGTGTCATTACGACTGTAGAGAAGTGAACTTAATCAGTGTCATTACGACGGGTAGAAAGTAAACTTAATCCCAGTGTCATTACGACGGGTAGAAAGTAAACTTAATCCAAGTGTCATTACGACAGTAGAGAAGTAAACTTAATCCTGTCATTACGACAGTAGAAGTGAACTTAATCCAGTGTCTTTACGACTGTAGAAGTGAACTTAATCCAGTGTCATTACGACAGTAGAGAAATAAACTCAATTCAGTGTCATTACGACAGTAAAAGTAAACTAAACCCAGCGTCATTACGACAGTAGAAGTAAACTTAATCCAGTGTCATTACGACAGTAGAAGAAGTAAAGTTAATCCAGTGTAATTACGACAGCAGAGAAGTAAACTTAATCAGTGTCATTACGACAGTAGAAAGTAAACTTAATCCAGTGTCATTACGACATTAGAGAAGTAAACTTAATCCATTGTCATTACGACAGTAGAGAAGTAAAGTTCATTCAAGGTCATTACAACAGTAAGTAAACTTAATCCGTGTCATTACGACAGTAGAAAGTAAACTTAATCAGTGTCATTACGACAGTAGAAGTGAACTTAATCCAGTGTCATTACGACAGTAGAGAAGTAAAACTTAATCCAGTGTCATTACGACAGTAGAAAGTAAACTAAATCCAGTGTCATTACGACAGTAGAGAAGTAAACTTAATCAGTGTCATTACGACAGTAGAAGTAAACTTAATCCAGTGTCATTACGACAGTAGAGAAGTAAAGTTAATCCAATGTCATTACGACAGTAGAGAATTAAACTTAATCCAGTGTCATTACGACAGTAGAGAAGTGAACTGAATCAGTGTCATTACGACAATAGAGAAGTAAACTTAATCCAGTGTCATTACGACAGTAGATAAACAATCCAGTGTCATTACGACAGTAGTAGAAGTAAACTTAATCCAGTGTCATTACGACAGTAGAAAGTGAACTTAATCAGTGTCATTACGACAGTAGAAGTAAACTTAATCCAGTGTCATCACAACAGTAGAGAAGTAAACTTAATCCAGTGTCATCACAACAGGTAGAGAAGTAAACTTAATCAGTGTCATTACGACTGGTAGAGAAGTAAACTTAATCCAGTGTCATTACGACAGTAGAGAAGTAAACTTAATCCAGTGTCATTACGACAGTAGAGAAGTAAACTTAATCCAGTGTCATTACGACAGTAGAGAAGTAAACTAAATCCAGTGTCATTACGACAGTAGAGAAGTAAACTTAATCCAGTGTCATTACGACAGTAGAGAAGTAAACTAAATCCAGTGTCATTACGACAGTAGAGAAGTAAACTTAATCCAGTGTCATTACGACACTAGAGAAGTAAACTAAATCCAGTTTCATTACGACAGTAGAGAAGTAAACTTAATCCAGTGTCATTACGACAGTAGAAAGTAAACAAAATCAGTGTCATTACGACAGTAGAGATTTAAACTTAATCCAGTGTCATTACGACAGTAGAGAAGTAAACTTAATCAGTGTCATTACGACAGTAGAGAAGTAAACTTAATCCAGTGTCATTACGACAGTAGAGAAGTAAACTAAATCCAGTGTCATTACGACAGTAGAGAAGTGAACTTAATCCAGTGTCATTACGACAGTAGAGAAGTAAACTTAATCCAGTGTCATTACGACAGTAGAGAAGAAACTTAATCCAGTGTCATTACGACAGTAGAAGTAAACTTAATCCAGTGTCATTACGACGGGTAGAGAAGTAAACGAAATCCAGTGTCATTACGACAGTAGAGAAGTAAACTTAATCCAGTGTCATTACGACGGGTAGAGACGTAACTAAATCCAGTGTCATTACGACAGTAGAGAAGTAAACTTAATCCAGTGTCATGACGACGGGTAGAGAAGTAACTTAATCCAGTGTCATGCGACGGGTAGAGAAGTAAAGTTAATCCAGTGTCATTACGACAGTAGAGAAGTAAACTTAATCCAGTGTCATTACGACAGTAGAGAAGTAAACTTAATCCAGTGTCATTACGACGGGTAGAGAAGTAAAGTTAATCCAGTGTCATTACGACAGTAGAGAAGTAAACTTAATCCAGTGCCATTACGACAGTAGAGAAGTAAACATTAATCCAGTGTCATTACGACAGTCGAGAAGTAAACAATCCAGTGTCATTACGACAGTAGAGAAGTAAACTTAATCCAGTGTCATTACGACAGTAGAGAAGTAAACTTAATCCAGTGTCATTACGACAGTAGAAAGTAAAAGTAAACTTAATCCAGTGTCATTACGACAGTAGAGAAGTAAACTTAATCCAGTGTCATTACGACAGTAGTAAACTTAATCAGTGTCATTACGACAGTAGAGAAATAAACTTAATCCAGTGTCATTACGACAGTAGAGAAGTAAACTTAATCCAGTGTCATTACGACAGTAGAGAAGTAAACTTAATCCAGTGTCATTACGACAGTAGAGAAGTAAAATCCCGTGTCATTACGACAGTCCAATCCAGTGTCATTACGACAGTAGAGAAGTAAAATCCAGTGTCATTATCCAGTGTCATTACGACTGGTAGAGAAGTAAACTTAATCCAGTGTCATTACGACAGTAAGAGTAGAGAATCAGTGTCATTACGACAGTAGAAAGTAAACTTAATCCAGTGTCATTACGACAGTAGAGAAGTAAACTTAATCCAGTGTCATTACGACAGTAGAGAATTAAACTTAATCCAGTGTCATTACGACTGTAAACTAGAAAATCCAGTGTCATTACGACAGTAGTGTCATTACGACAGTAAAACTTAATCCAGTGTCATTACGACAGTAGAGAAGTAAACTTAATCCAGTGTCATTACGACAGTAGAAAATAAACTTAATCCAGTGTCATTACGACAGTAGAAGTGAACTTAATCCCGTTAATCCAGTGTCATTACGATAGGTCATCACAACAGGTAGAGAAGTAAACTTAATCCAGTGTCATTACGACTGGTAGAGAAGTAAACTTAATCCAGTGTCATTCATTACGACAGTAGAGAAGTAAACTTAATCCAGTGTCATTACGACTAGAGAAGTAAACTAAATCCAGTGTCATTACGACAGTAGAGAAGTAAACTTAATCCAGTGTCATTACGACAGTAGAGAAGTAAACTAAATCCAGTGTCATTACGAAATAGAGAAGTAAAGTTAATCCAGTGTCATTACGACAGTAGAGAAGTAAACTTAATCCAGTGTCATTACGACAGTAGAGAAGTAAACTTAATCCAGTGTCATTACGACAGAAAGTAAAGTTAATCCAGTGTCATTACGACAGTAGAGAAGTAAACTTAATCCAGTGTCATTACGACAGTAGAGAAGTAAACTTAATCCAGTGTCATTACGACAGTAGAGAAGTAAACTTAATCCAGTGTCATTACGACAGTAGAGAAGTAAACTTAATCCAGTGTCATTACGACAGTAGAGAAGTAAACTAAATCCAGTGTCATTACGACAGTAGAAAGTAAACTTAATCCAGTGTCATTACGACAGTAGAGAGTAAACTAAATCCAGTGTCATTACGACATAGAGAACTAAATCAGTAAACTTAATCCAGTGTCATTACGACAGTAGAGAAGTGTCAAACTAAATCAGTGTCATTACGACAGTAGAGAAGTAAACTTAATCCAGTGTCATTACGACAGTAGAGAAGTAAACTTAATCCAGTGTCATTACGACAGTAGAGAAGTAAACTTAATCCAGTGTCATTACGACAGTGTCATTACGAAGTAAAAGTTAATCCAGTGTCATTACGACAGTAGAAGTAAACTTAATCCAGTGTCATTACGACAGTAGAGAAGTAAACTTAATCCAGTGTCATTACGACGGTAAACTTAATCCAGTGCCATTACGAAGAAGTAAACTTAATCAGTGTCATTACGACAGTAGAGAAGTAAACTTAATCCAGTGTCATTACGACGGGTGAAAGTAGACTTAATCAGTGTCATTACGACTCCAGTGTCATTACGACAGTAGAGAAGTAAACTTAATCCAGTGTCATTACGACAGTAGAGAAGTAAACTTAATCCAGTGTCATTACGACAGTAGAGAAGTAAACTTAATCCAGTGTCATTACGACAGGTAGAGAAGTAAACTTAATCCAGTGTCATTACGACAGTAGAGAAGTAAACTTAATCCAGTGTCATTACGACAGTAGAGAAGTAAACTTAATCCAGTGTCATTACGACAGTAGAGAAGTAAACTTAATCCAGTGTCATTACGACAGTAGAGAAGTAAACTTAATCCAGTGTCATTACGACAGTAGAGAAGTAAACTTAATCCAGTGTCATTACGACAGTAGAGAAGTAAACTTAATCCAGTGTCATTACGACAGTAGAGAAGTAAACTTAATCCAGTGTCATTACGACAGTAGAGAAGTAAACTTAATCCAGTGTCATTACGACGGGTAGAAAGTAAACTTAATCCAGTGTCATTACGACAGTAGAGAAGTAAACTTAATCCAGTGTCATTACGACAGTAGAGAAGTAAACTTAATCCAGTGTCATTACGACAGTAGAGAAGTAAACTTAATCCAGTGTCATTACGACAGTAGAGAAGTAAACTTAATCCAGTGTCATTACGACAGTAGAGAAGTAAACTTAATCCAGTGTCATTACGACTGGTAGAGAAGTAAACTTAATCCAGTGTCATTACGACAGTAGAGAAGTAAACTTAATCCAGTGTCATTACGACAGTAGAGAAGTAAACTTAATCCAGTGTCATTATTACGACAGTAGAGAAGTAAACTTAATCCAGTGTCATTACGACAGTAGAGAAGTAAACTTAATCCAGTGTCATTACGACAGTAGAGAAGTAAACTTAATCCAGTGTCATTACGACAGTAGAGAAGTAAACTTAATCCAGTGTCATTACGACAAAACTTAATCAGTGTCATTACGACAGTAAGTAAACTTAATCCAGTGTCATTACGACAGTAGAAACAAACTAAATCCAGTGTCATTAACTAAATCCAGTTTCATTACGACAGTAGAGAAGTAAACTTAATCCAGTGTCATTACGACAGTAGAGAAGTAAACTTAATCCAGTGTCATTACGACAGTAGAGATTTAAACTTAATCCAGTGTCATTACGACAGTAGAGAAGTAAACTTAATCCAGTGTCATTACGACAGTAGAGAAGTGAACTTAATCCAGTGTCATTACGACAGTAGAGAAATAAACTTAATCCAGTGTCATTACGACAGTAGAGAAGTAAACTTAATCCAGTGTCATTACGACAGTAGAGAAGTAAACTTAATCCAGTGTCATTACGACGGGTAGAGAAGTAAACTAAATCCAGTGTCATTACGACAGTAGAGAAGTAAACTTAATCCAGTGTCATTACGACGGGTAGAGACGTAAACTAAATCCAGTGGCATTACGACAGTAGAGAAGTAAACTAAATCCAGTGTCATTACGACGGGTAGAGAAGTAAAGTTAATCCAGTGTCATGCGACGGGTAGAGAAGTAAAGTTAATCCAGTGTCATTACGGCAGTAGAGAAGTAAACATAATCCAGTGTCATTACGACAGTAGAGAAGTAAACTTAATCCAGTGTCATTACGACGGGTAGAGAAGTAAACTTAATCCAGTGTCATTACGACAGTAGAGAAGTAAACTTAATCCAGTGCCATTACGACAGTAGAGAAGTAAACTTAATCCAGTGTCATTACGACAGTAGAGAAGTAAACTTAATCCAGTGTCATTACGACAGTAGAGAAGTAAACTTGATCCAGTGTCATTACGACAGTAGAGAAGTAAACTTAATCCAGTGTCATTACGACAGTAGAGAAGTAAACTTAATCCAGTGTCATTACGACAGTAGAGAAGTAAACTTAATCCAGTGTCATTACGACAGTAGAGAAGTAAACTTAATCCAGTGCCATTACGACAGTAGAGAAATAAACTTAATCCAGTGTCATTACGACAGTAGAGAAGTAAACTTAATCCAGTGTCATTACGACAGTAGAGAAGTAAACTTAATCCAGTGTCATTACGACAGTAGAGAAGTAAACTTAATCCAGTGTCATTACGACAGTAGAGAAGTAAACTTAATCCAGTGTCATTACGACAGTAGAGAAGTAAACTTAATCCAGTGTCATTACGACTGGTAGAGAAGTAAACTTAATCCAGTGTCATTACGACAGTAGAGTAGTAAACTTAATCCAGTGTCATTACGACAGTAGAGAAGTAAACTTAATCCAGTGTCATTACGACGGGTAGAGAAGTAAAGCTTAATCCAGTGTCATGACGACTGGTAGAGAAGTAAAGTTAATCCAGTGTCATTACGACAGTAGAGAAGTAAACTTAATCAGTGTCATTACGACAGTAGAGAAGTAAACTTAATCCAGTGTCATTACGACAGTAGAGAAGTAAACTTAATCCAGTGTCATTACGATAGTAGAGAATTAAACTTAATCCAGTGTCATTACGACTGGTAGAGAAGTAAACTTAATCCAGTGTCATTACGACAGTAGAGAAGTAAACTTAATCCAGTGTCATTACGACAGTAGAGAAGTGAACTTAATCTAGTGTCATTACGACAGTAGAGAAGTAAACTTAATCCAGTGTCATTACGACAGTAGAGAAGTAAACTTAATCCAGTGTCATTACGACAGTAGAGAAGTGAACTTAATCCGTGTCATTACGACAGTAGAGAAGTAAACAATCCAGTGTCATTACGACAGTAGAGAAGTAAACTTAATCCAATGTCATCACAACAGGTAGAGAAGTAAACTTAATCCAGTGTCATTACGACTGGTAGAGAAGTAAACTTAATCCAGTGTCATTACGACAGTAGAGAAGTAAACTTAATCCAGTATCATTACGACAGTAGAGAAGTAAACTTAATCAGTGTCATTACGACAGTAGAGAAGTAAACTTAATGCAGTGTCATTACGACGGGTAGGGAAGTAAAGTTAATCCAGTGTCATTGCGACGGGTAAGAAGTAAAGTTAATCCAGTGTCATTACGACAGTAGAAAGTAAACTTAATCCAGTGTCATTACGACAGTAGAGAAGTAAACTTAATCCAGTGTCATTACGACGGGTAGAGAAGTAAAGTTAATCCAGTGTCATTACGACAGTAGAGAAGTAAACTTAATCCAGTGCCATTACGACAGTAGAGAAGTAAACTTAATCCAGTGTCATTACGACAGTAGAGAAGTAAACTTAATCCAGTGTCATTACGACAGTAGAGAAGTAAACTTAATCCAGTGTCATTACGACAGTAGAGAAGTAAACAATCCAGTGTCATTACGACAGTAGAGAAGTAAACTTAATCCAGTGTCATTACGACAGTAGAGAAGTAAACTTAATCCAGTGTCATTACGACAGTAGAGAAGTAAACTTAATCCAGTGTCATTACAACAGTAGAGAAGTAAACTTAATCCAGTGTCATTACGACGGGTAGAGAAGTAAACTTAATCAGTGTCATTACGACAGTAGAGAAGTAAACTTAATCCAGTGTCATTACGACAGTAGAGAAGTAAACTTAATCCAGTGTCATTACGACAGTAGAGAAGTAAACTTAATCCAGTGTCATTACGAGAGTAGAGAAGTAAACTTAATCCAGTGTCATTACGACGGGTAGAGAAGTAAACTTAATCCAGTGTCATTACGACTGGTAGAGAAGTAAAGTTAATCCAGTGTCAATACGACAGTAGAGAAGTAAACATAATCCAGTGTCATTACGACAGTAAGAGAAGTAAAACTTAATCCAGTGTCATTACGACAGCAGAGAATTAAACTTAATCCAGTGTCATTACGAGAGTAGAGAAGTAAACTTAATCCAGTGTCATTACGACGGGTAGAAAGTAAACTTAATCCAGTGTCATTACGACTGGTAGAGAAGTAAAGTTAATCCAGTGTCAATACGACAGTAGAGAAGTAAACATAATCCAGTGTCATTACGACAGTAGAGAAGTAAACTTAATCCAGTGTCATTACGACAGCAGAGAAGTAAACTTAATCCAGTGTCATTACGACAGTAGAGAAGTAAACTTCATCAGTGTCATTACGACTGGTAGAGAAGTAAAAACAATCCAGTGTCATTACGACAGTAGAGAAGTAAACTTAATCCAGTGTCATTACGACTGGTCGAGAAGTAAAAAGTTTATACAAGGCCATTACGACTGGTAGAGAAGTAAAGTTTATACAAGGCCATTACGACTGGTAGCGAAGTAAAGTTTATACAAGGCCATTACGACTGGTAGAGAAGTAAAGTTTATACAAGTTCATTACGACTGGTACAGAAGTAAAGTTTATACAAGGCCATTACGACTGGTAGAGGAGTAAAGTTTATACAAGGCCATTACGACTGGTAGAGGAGTAAAGTTCATCCAAGATGTTATGACGGGTAGAGGTAAAGTTCATCAAGGTGTTATGACTGGTAGATAAGTAAAGTTTATACAAGGCTGTTATGACTGGTAGATAAGTAAAGTTTATACAAGGCTGTTATGACTGGTAGATAAGTAAAGTTTATACAAGGCTGTTATGACTTGTAGATAAGTAAAGTTTATACAAGGCTGTTATGACTGGTAGATAAGTAAAGTTTATACAAGGCTGTTATGACTGGTAGATAAGTAAAGTTTATACAAGGCTGTTATGACTGGTAGAGAAGTAAAGTTTATACAAGGCTGTAATGACTTTCTGATTTTTCTTTATAGCTTTGCAACTGAATCCATGAATTTGATCAACAAAAGAGAGCTCAGAATACAGATCTGCCTTATTCCTATATCTACTTCAAATTCCTTAGATACATTTCTAGCTACGCTCACTGCACATGTTGATTTATTGTAAACACCTTTAATTATGTCTATCAAATTATGTTCTACATTATGTTCTTTTGAAGAATGCCATAATTCATTACTA
Organism: Doris montereyensis; assembly: GCA_037039925.1. Lineage (NCBI taxonomy): Eukaryota > Metazoa > Mollusca > Gastropoda > Nudibranchia > Dorididae > Doris > Doris montereyensis. Next base: position 10,956 of record JAXRKP010002647.1, on the reverse strand, counting down.
CTCAAATTGCCAAAGGCTTGCTGTAGGAAATCAAACAGAGGCGTGTGTTAATATTTCTTTCATTTCAAGGAATTGTTATGTTATTTGTCTAATTGTAAATATGAGATCCTATATACTTCTCCTTGATCTGAATCGGACTGATGTACTTCAATTTAATCTTCTAGTCTTTCCCTTAGTCTCATTTCTAGTATCCTGTCTGGCATACACATTCCCTTGTACACTCAGTAGTAATATCCTCCTATAGTTTGAGCATTCCATAGTTGATTCGTTTTTGTACATTGGTACTATAATTCCCTTATTCCAGTCGTCTGGCACCTGTTTTGACTTCCATGCTTATTGCCATAATTCGTGCAGTAGTTTGTCTGCCTCTCTCCCTTGGTCTTTAATCATTTCTGTATAAATAATTGATCTGCTGCTGGGGCCTTTCCTAGTTTTAATTTCCATACAGCTGTCTGTTATTCTTACTAATTAATATGTATTTTTTGTTACATATGTTCTGGAGGGATTTTGTAATTGTTGAAAATACTTTCTCCCACGTTGCCATGATTTCGTTGTCTTCATTATTTCACCTTTGGCTTACTTAATTTGTCGTATTGGCCCTGCTTTGATCTTGCTCATTGTCTTCATTGCCCCCCTCCCCCAAGAACTGCTTTTGATTTCCTTGACAGCCTTCTTGAAGTCTTTGTCCAAACTCCTCATTGTTCCTGTTTTGCTTTCCTAACTTTCTCTTTGGCGATATTTCTTTCACTCACATAATATATCCTATCCTCTGGTCTCTTTGTTTGCAAGTATTTCTTCCAGGCATCGTTCTTTTCTTTGATCTTAGTCTTGACATTCTCATTCGACAATATATCTTGATGTGGAACAAATGTGTTGACTATTTTCGTGTTAATCCTTAAACAAAAGTCAATAAGTTTCTCTCCATTCGGAGAAGTTGTTGGCTCTCATTCTTTAGC
>JAXRKP010002647.1:0-5000 GCA_037039925.1 Doris montereyensis | reverse complement strand
AAAATAACTATTGATAAATTTTGTAATATTTTGATTTTAAAGGTGCACAAAAGATATGAAAATCACAATAAACCAGTGAAAAATCTCTAGTTCCCAATAACAAATACTAGTCTAGCTGTGTACCAAATTTCAACACTCTGGCATGAATACTTTCTGAGATTTTAAGATTTTAAAAACGTTGTATGCTAGAAATCACATCTTTTGAGAAAAACGGGTTTGAAAATTCAACTTTCTTCAGAATGATACAGCCATATTAAAGTTGGCCATAGAATTAGTACCTTTTCAGGCTTTATGTAAAAAAATCAACTGATGTACTCGATTCTAAAGATATTGAAGTAGCTTTCTAGAGTGGAGCAGAGTCTGGTGGTATTCCACCAGAAACTTTGAAGGTGGAAGCTGTCACACCAGCAGATGCACTATACAGATTTCCTCTTCTTCTTTTTTTTAACCAAGGTTTGGGAGGAGGAACGATACCCCGGATATTGAAAGGAATGAGACATAGCAAAACCACTAGTAGGAGATCTCGGAAACACTCCTATCTGCATGCAAATCCCGCAACGTGTTTAGCGGCACACTGCTTCACCGAATACAAGACACAACCGATGCTTATTCGAGAGACCAACAAGCCGGACCTAGGGAAAAATCGACCATGCACAGACAGAAATCGCTTCTCAAGAATATTTACTGATTTAAATCGACCATGCACAGACAGAAATCGCCTTTCAAGAATACTAACTGCGATAAAATTGACCATGCACAGACAGAAATCACGTTTCAAGAATAATAACTGAGTAAAATCGATCATTCACAGACAGAAATCGCCTCTCAAGAATAATAACTGAGGAAAATCGACCATGCACAGACAGAAATCGCCTCTCAAGAATAATAATTGAGTAAAATCGACCATGCACAGACATAAATCGCCTCTCAAGAATAATAACTGAGTAAAATCGACCATGCACAGACAGAAATCGCCTTTCAAGAATAATCACTGAGTAAAATCGACCATGCACAGACAGAAATTGCTTTTCAAGAATAATAACTGAGTAAAATCGACCATGCACAGACAGAAATCGCGTTTCAAGAATAATAGCTGAATAAAATCGATCATGCACAGACAGAAATCGCTCTCAAGAATAATAACTGAGTAAAATCGACCATGCACAGACAGAAATCACCTTTCAAGAATACTAACTGAGTAAAATCGACCATGTACAGACAGAAATCGTCTTTGAAGAATACTAATTGAGATAAAATTGACCATGCACAGACAGAAATCGCGTTTCAAGAATAATAGCTGAGTAAAATCGATCATGCACAGACAGAAATCGCCTCTCAAGAATAATAACTGAGTAAAATCGACCATGCACAGACAGAAATCGCCTCTCAAGAATAATAACTGAGTTAAATCGACCATGCACAGACAGACATCGTCTGTCAAGAATAACTGAGTAAAATCGACCATGCACAGACATAAATCGCCTTTCAAGAATAATAACTGAGTAAAATCGACCATGCACAGACAGAAATCGCCTTTCAAGAATAATAACTGAGTAAAGTCCAGTCTACTTAAAAGAGTTAGTTCCTAAATACACACCGAACAGATCACTGCGCTCAGCGAGCAAGAAAATGATACAAACACCCAAAACTAAACTTAAGACTTTCGGAGATAGGGCCCTACAAACACAAGCAGCCAAAATTTGGAACATTTTACCATGGGACGTCCAGTCTGCAGAGTCTTTGAATATACTGAAATCTCGCTTGAAGACCCACTACTTCTCCAACATATTTAGATGAATTTTATTGAATTGCGTGCTTTTACTGAATTGATTGTGATACTATTTTTTTCATTGATGCATCTGTTTTATGTAAAATGTTTTAGCCATAGCATGCCATGCCTGTGTAATCATTTTGCTTGTAATGCGCCAACCAGGCTCTTCTGAGGGAAGGCGCAATATAAATATTCTTCTTATCTTATCTTATCTTAAAGTCCACCATGCACAGACAGAAATCGTGTTTCAAGAATAATAACTGAGTAAAATCCACCATGCACAGACAAAAATCGTCTTTCAAGAATAACTAAGTAATCCCCTCTCCTCATCATTTTCATAGATTACAAAAAGGCATATGACACCGCGAACAGACCTTCTCTTTGCAATATCCTGCGACACTTTGGAATATCAAAGAAAATAATTGACCTAACAGACAAAGTGCATGAAAGTATAAGTTGCAAAGCACTTCACGAAGACCAGCCACCAGAAGGTTCTTAAGCGAAATATATACATATATGTGTGTGTGTGTGTGTGTGTGTGTGTGTGTGTGTGCATGTATGTGTGTATGTATGTGTGCATGTGCCTCACTCCATGTCCCCCTCTATTTCCCTCTGTTTCTTACTCTTCCAGGTGCACAAACTGGTGGGAGGAAGGGTAAAGGCGTACTGGTGCCTCAAGGACTGGGAATCCCCGATACAAAGCCGCATGTATGAGCTGTACATGCTGGTGTTGATGCTGGTCCTCCCTCTCACCGTTATGACGTTTTCCCTATGCCAGTATCATCAGAGAGTTGTGGACTATGGCCAACCTTCGATCCAACATGACCAGGTGAGAATATGGAAAATTGTGATATCTTTGTTTCAACATGATCGGGTAAGAATACAATAGTGATATCTTTGTTTCAAAATGATCAGGTAAGGATGTCTGGAAAGGGATGATACTTTGACGCCAACATGACCAGGTAAGGATGTCTAAAAGGTGGTGATATCATGGCGCCAACATGGCCAGGTAAGGATGTCTGGAAGATGAGGATATCTTGACGCCAACATGGCCAGGCCAGGTAAGGATGTCTGGAAGGTGGTGATATCTTGGCGCCAACATGGCCAGGTAGGGATGTCTAAAAGGTGGTGATATCTTGGCAACAACATGGCCAGGTAAGCATGTCTAAAGGTGGTGATATCTTGGCGACACCATGGCCAGGTAGCATGTCTAAAGGTGGTGATATCTTGGCGACACCATGGCCAGGTAAACATGTCTAAAAGGTGGTGATATCTTGGCGACACCATGGCCAGGTAAGCATGTCTGGAAGGTGGTGATGCCTTGGCGCCAACTTGGCCAGGTAAAGGATGTCTGGATGGGGGAAATGATATCTGACATGGCTTATTATGTTGAAGCCAAACTGAGATAAAGATAGATATATGGTTTACAAGATAGAAAGAGGAAGCCAGTGTCAGTATGTGTCTTTCTTCTTCCTCTTCCTCTTCTTTCCTTTTTTCTTCTTGACAGTAATAGAGTAGATAGACATGACAGTAATAGAGTAGATAGACATGACAGTAATAGATTAGATAGACATGACAGTAATAGAGTAGATAGACATGATAGTAACAAAGTAGATAGACATGACAGTAACAAAGTAGATAGACATGACAGTAATAGAGTATATAGACATGACAGTAATGTGAGTAGATAGACATGACAGTAAAAGATTAGATAGACATGACAGTAATAGAGTAGATAGACATGACAGTAATAGAGTAGATAGACATGACAGTAATAGAGTACATAGACATGACAGTAACAGAGTAGATAGACATGACAGTAATAGAGTAGATAGACATGACAGTAATAGAGTAGATAGACATGACAGTAAAAGAGTAGATAGTCATGACAGTAACAGAGTAGATAGACATGACAGTAATAGCAGATAGACATGACAGTAATAGAGTAGATAGACATGACAGTAACAGAGTAGATAGACATGACAGTAATAGAGTAGATAGACATGACAGTAACAGGGTAGATAGACATGACAGTAATAGAGTACATAGGCATGACAGTAACAGAGTACATAGACATGACAGTAATAGAGTACATAGACATGACAGTAATAGAGTAGATAGACATGACAGTAACAGAGTAGATAGACATGACAGTAATAGAGTACATAGACATGACAATAGCAGAGTAGATAGACATGACAGTAATAGAGTACATAGACATGACAGTAATAGAGTATATAGACATGACAGTAATAGAGTACATAGACATGACAGTAACAGAGTAGATAGACATGACAGTAATAGAGTAGATAGAAATGACAGTAATAGAGTAGATAGACATGACAGTCATAGAGTAGATAGACATGACAGTAACAGAGTAGATAGACATGACAGTAATAGAGTACATAGACATGACAGTAACAGAGTACATAGACATGACAGTAAAAGAGTACATAGACATGACAGTAATAGAGTACATAGACATGACAGTAACAGAGTACATAGACATGACAGTAATAGAGTAGATAGACATGACAGTAACAGAGTAGATAGACATGACAGTAAAAGAGTACATAGACATGACAGTAATAGAGTACATAGACATGACAGTAGCAGAGTACATAGACATGACAGTAATAGAGTAGATAGACATGACAGTAACAGAGTACATAGACATGACAGTAACAGAGTACATAGACATGACAGTAACAAAGTACATAGACATGACAGTAACAGAGTACATAGACATGACAGTTACGGAGACTGGAAGGATGGCTGCAAACTGTGAGAACTTTGGTGTGAAGATTCAGGAAGCGACAGCTGTCACGACACGCCATGGATGATGGTAGCTGGAGAGTGTGTGCTGACAAAACAAAAAGAAGGAAAACTAGAACGTAGATTTTCTCGTTGGAACTGATTTGATTTGATTTGATTTAAAATACCAACACCCACAACTAAGATGAACTCGGGGTTTGGGTAGGATTTTTAATTTTGCCCAGACAACCTGTACATAGCCAGGGTATCTTTAACGTACGCAGAGTATTGGTATTTGTGCACGGGACCTCCCTTTTATCTTCCGTCTCCGATGGGACTATGTAGACCCATCTGCCTGGACCAAGGTGGTAGAATTTGCCGTTGGGAGGATTCAAACCCACGGCCTTTTGGTTTGAGAGGCCGACACCTTGCCTCTGGACTGCAGGCCCCCCTTCCCCCGGACCCCGTATGAAAT
>JAXRKP010002646.1:35000-41801 GCA_037039925.1 Doris montereyensis | reverse complement strand
TTCTCTATATATATATATATATATATATATATATATATATATATATATATATATATATATATATATATATATATATAGTATGTATATATATATATGTATATATATATATATATATATATATATACATATATATATATATATATATATGTATATATATATATATATATATCTCCCTCCCTCCCTCCCCCTCTCTCTCTCTCTACCCCCTCTTCTCTCTCTCTCTCTCTCTCTCTCCCTCTATCTGTGTGATATTCAACACTGGTCGTGGGAACCGCAACTCGACTACCTCCCCAGTGTTTTTGGTCAAGTCGTTGGTGGGTGTCCACGTTCACAACCACAGATAAATATTGACCGTAAGTACACTACCGGGACTCGAAGCCTCAAGACGTCAAACACAACACAACACGCTGTCCTCGGTGGGTTTTGAAGACAGACTATAGGGCTCATCTTGTTTCAGTTTGATTTCATTTTACCCAAATCCACAACTAAGGTGATCTCGGGTTTGGGGTTTGGGGGTGGGGGGAGGGGGGGGTTCATAGTGACCTTTAATGCTGCCCGTACGTGCCCTGTAAACAGTCAAGGGACATTTAACGTCCACAGAGTGTTATGATCTGCGCACAGGGACCTCTTTTTTAATCGTCTGTCTCAAATGGGAGTAGGTGTTGATCCATATCTACAACGGATCAGAAGGGAAGGAAGGGAAGGGAAGGGGGGGGGAGGGGTAGAATTTACTCGAGAAATATCTCGAGAAAACCTTTCAACCTGTGGGGGCCCGTCACCTTACTTCTGGACCACCGAGTGCCCGAACTCATCTTGCTCCAAGTATTCCTTGATGGAAAATAAAACTGAAGTAAACGTCTTAAATTGCAGATTTCGCATTTTTTTTCTATCCGAGGTTAATAGTCTGTTTAATATAGTCTAAATATTGACTCAGTTGCCAAATGTTGTTGTTGTGTTGTTGTTTAATTAACATTTTGGTATGACACCGGCGGGTGTAATATTCTGTTCTGTCAGTTAAGAGTCCATTCGTTTCACTTGCTGATTGTCATGATATATGTCTCAAATGTCTTGCAAGTTGTGTCCAGCGTTTGAAATCAATATGATATAGTTGTCAGTGTCAATGTGTTTCCCTGGCGTATCTATTTCTCCGCCATTTTCTTATCTAAGAACACTGTCTATTGTCGCCTCGCTTATGTCTTTGCCCACCTTTGTCCACTTCAAACTTTGAACTTCGTGAATGGCAGGACACAGGAAAGAAGACAAACATCACCCACCGTAATCAATAAACAGTTTAAAAGTGTCGTTTTTTAAAACATGATTCTTACGGTTACCTTTTCTTTAAGGATGCGGATTTCATCAAGTATGATTATTAACCATGTGACATAATTTATATTAATAGATCGGTCTCTCTCTCTCTCTCTCTCCTCTCTCTTCGTCGTCTCTCTCTCATCTCTCTCTCTCGTCTCGTCTCTCTACTCCTCCGCCCTCGTCTCTCTCTCTCTCTCTCTCTCTCGCTCTCTCTCTCGTCTCGTCTCTCTCTCTCGTCTCTCTCTGCTCTCTCTCTCTCTCTCTCGCTCTCTCTCCTCCCTCTGCTCTCTCTGCTCTCTCTCTCTCTCGCTCTCTCTCTCTCTCTCCTCTCTCCTCGCCTCCCTCTCGCTCTCTCTCTTCCTCTCTCTCTCTCTCTCTCCTCTCCCTCTCTCTCTCTCTCTCTCTCTCTCTCTCCTCTCGTCTCTCGTTTCTCTCTCGTCTCATCTCTCTCTCTCTCTTCTCTCTCTCTCTCTCTCTCCTTCGTCCCCCTCCCCCAGCAGAAGTTGACGCTACAATATCTGATTCACCATCTGGTTGATTTCTTCCACAGGTGCTGTTGTACGTGTTGATTTACATCAACCACTCCGTCCGCAACTTTTTCATCTACTTCGCCTTGCTGCGAGGATTTCGGTGGGAGGTGAAGAGAATGGCCATGGGCGCCTTGCGGTACGTGACGTCAGTGCAGATCCAATGCACTAAAACTGATCAAACGTCGGCGGCGAGCATAGTGAACGAGCACAGGAACAACAGCAGCGGCAACCACACACACGCCGACAGCTTTGTGCCTCTTCTAGTGGCACGCTAATGGCATGTGGCACATCGGTCGAGAGGACAAAGCCATTCAATAAAAACAGCCTTTGGCCCGCCGAGATATTGAGATATTAGGCATGTTCTGCCTCTTCCAAAGACTTCAGGTTTCACGTGCATATGAGCATTCCGTCCGACTCCCTGGTCTGAAACTACGTGTTCCAATGCCAGCAATATTTTTTTTCAGCGGAATGCATTTTGTCATCGTAGACTTGAGTAGCCCAAACTGGGTAGTTCTCGTCTGAGACCGATGTTTTTTTTTTTATGACAACTCTTTGGGTGTATTAAAGACCACACTTGTGTCAATTTGAAAGACACAGACTAGCCAAAGAGAAAGTATATTTTCAATCATGGAAAAACTTACAAGAGCCTGTGAGCACTGAGCCCCCCCCCCCCTTTTTTTTTGGGGGGTGGACCTTTCTGTGAACTGGGCAAACTAATCAGCATTCAGATAAAGATAATCTGCCTTGAAATATATTGCAGCTGTCAACCCGTAATTTGCCAAAAACGCTGCCGGAAAGCTATAAAGTTGTGGTTGTGCACGCCCCACGTGAGAAAAGAGAAGATATGACAAGAAAGAGTGAGAGAGAGAGAGAGATGAGAGAGAGAGAGAGAGAGAGAGAGAGAGGAGAGAGAGAGAGAGAGAGAGAGAGAGAGAGAGAGAGAGAGACGGAGAGGACCGACAGACAGACAGTCTCTGTTTTTCTCTCTATCTCTGTCTGTTTGTCTGTCTGTCTGTCTCCCTCCTGCCCCTCTTCTCTCTCTCTCTCTCTCTCTCTCTCTCTCTCTCTCTCTCTCTCTCTCTCTCTCTCTCTCTCTCTCTCTCTCTCTCTCTCTCTCTCTCTCTCTCTCTCTCTCTCTCTCTCTCTCTCTCTCTCTCTCTCTCTCTCTCTCCTGCCTCCTCTCTCTCTCTCTCTCTCTCTCTCTCTCCCTCCTGCCTGCTGTCGAATCCTCCCCTGCCCTCCCTCTTCCTTTCTCCCATCTCCTTCCTGTCTGGTCTGTCTGTCTGTCTGTATGTCTGTCTGTCTGTCTGTTCAAGTTCAGCCCAGCTCACGCTTTCTTTCCTTCCTTCTCCTGTCTCCTCTTTCTTTCCCTCCTGCTCTCCCCTATCTGTTCATATTGTCTGTCTGAATTAAACTGTCTTTTCATTATAAAAAAAATCTCATCATCTATCTATCTCATCTACTCATTCATCTATCTCTGTCTCTTCCTCTGCCTTCCTTCCTCCTCTCTTTCTTCCTTCTCATTCTCCTCCCCCTCTCTCTCTTCTCTCTGTCCAGTCTGTCTTGTCTGTCTGTCTGTCTGTCTGTCTGTCTGTCTGTCTGTCTGTTCTTCCTCTTCTCTATATATATATAAATGAGTATATATATACATATATATATATATATATATATTAATATATGTATATATGTACCGCTACTGTACTAATAAACTTTATCGCAACCGCAAGCAATGAGTCAGCCGACTCGCCCTGCGACGTTATGAATACGTCATCAAGCTCAAGCTCTGTCTGTCTGTCTGTCTGACTGTCTGTGTTCGAGGCAAAATTACGGCACCGGCATGAATTACAATCGTCCGCACCCTCACGCCAGCAGCGTTCCCGATTTGGTCTAATCTAATCGGTTGAGTAAATGTCACGTCAGATTTCTACATGAAACGGCAACCTTTGAGTAAATAGAGATTTCAAGCAACAACAACAACAACAACAACAACAACAACAATAACAGGAATTGTCGCTACCAAAGTCATGTCAAATGGGATGATGAAACATTAGTAGGCTAAGTTCAACTCTTCACCATTGAGTCAAACCAGGAAGGCCGGCCCACTGTTTCTGATAGATTTGTTCCAATGCCACGACACGTCCGACCTGTGCGACCTGTGCGACCCGTGCGGTGAACATAAAAAACAACAACCAAAAAAAAACAAAAACACGTCCACACCAGATATTTTGTTTGTTTGTTGGTTTGTCTCATTGAAACGTACCCCCCATCCACCACATGCGGTGGTTTCAGGGTGAATGAAGAGGAATTAGCAAGATGAAAGATGTGATAGAGTGAAAGCGAAAGGAACGAAGTAGTATGACCTACCAGGAGCGCCCACTCACACCTGAGCATTTTGCGCGTTGTGTTGTGTTCGTGCTGCGCCCTGTTCGTCGAGCGGGGGGGGGCGGGGGGGGGCGGGGGGGGGAAGGTTAATTAAATGGGGACAGAGTGCAAGAGGATGACAGAATGACACTCGAACGTCTGACATCAAAAGGCCTACACTGGGCAGGTGGAAGGATGCAAGTGACAAATAGGATAATAATACATGTTAATGTTATAAACAAGAAGAAAGGAGGATTTAACCTTTTGGAAGAAATAATGACAATTTTGGCTTCCATGTAACTTTACCCCCACCCACCACATGCCGTGATCTCGGTGGATTGAGAGATTTGTTTGGTTCATTATAGTTTGTTTTGGTTTTTTTATTATCGAAATTGACCCTCATCCACTATAGCATGTGGTGATCTTAGTGTGAATTAAGAGCACACAGCAAGATGGAAGATAAGCAGTGTCCGGCAACCGCCCATTTTATTTCATTGCAATTTGACCGTAACGTTATTATCATGTTCTGTTTGCAGTGTGGATTGAGATATTTGTTTGTTTGTTTTGTCTGTTTGTTTGGTTTTATTCTTTTTGCTTGCTTGTTGTTTGTTTGTTTGTTTCATTACAAATTATCCCTTCACCATGCGCCGTGTGTCTCAGCGTGAATGAAGAGCAAAAAGCGACGATAACAGACGATGTGACAGAGTGAAAAGGAAAGAAGGAGAACCTACCAACACGGCACGCTCCAATCGCCCACGGATCAATACGAAAACAAGGCCTACAATGGCTGCTGCAGTCGAGATTTGCATTGTTATACCCTGCCAGTGTCAATAACTTGCCTCTGGACTACCGAGTCGTCCATGGGGGGGGGGGGGGGGGGGGGGGTAACTTTTTTCTTTCGAGGGGAATTACTGTCACATAAATAAGCACTAGATGGGTCATTTATCGTTTTTGAAGTCACTGAAAACTATGATCACCAATGAGCAAGCGAGAATGGTTTCATTCACTACGCAACACCACCTACCTGTCTGATCTTCTCCAGCGCCATGGTGAAAATCCAAGCGATGATGTACAGCTCCGCCCAGTTGGGTATCTCCTGATTCGATCCAAGATGACATAGCAGAAAAGGATCAAAAAACACAACATATCCAATCTGGAAAGACAAGAAGGCAATGAATGTGAATAAGATAAAGCTCAAGTAACGTTGTGCTTTTATCTAAATGAAAGGAATTTGTTTGCTTCATTGCAATTTGCCATGTTCATGAAAATGAGGAGATTTTAGAAATCTTGGTTTATGAAAGTTGAACCTTCATATTAAAGAAATGAATAGGAAAATGCCAGGAGGAGAAGAATGGAATAAAATACAAATTTCACTTTGGTGATTATAAAGTTAAGAAGGAAGATGACAAAACAGAAATAACAAGTTGATTTTAGCTGATTAGATTCTTCCCATTTCCCCATCTAAAGTTTTTGGTATGATTACGATTTCCAATTTTACCCAGGCTGCCCTGTTAATACGGATATCTCAACATTGCACAATGTTGTGATGTACACAGGACCTCCTTTTGATCATCTCCAATGAGACCAGATGCACACACACACACCGAACTGAACCAAGGGGGTGAATTTTACCCGAGAAACTTGAGAAAATCTATCAACCTGTCGGGGTACGAGAGGAGGCACCTTACCTCTTAACCACACTGTCCCCTAACATGTTGAGCAATGGTAAGATTGGTTCAAGCAAAAAATTGAAGAGCAACACATTTATCAAACAAACAGTCACACACTTTCACAGGTACAATCTCTAACAAAGGTATTAGTTGTACAAAAAGAAAAAAGACATTTATAGAAATACCCCTACAACCTCTTGTACCTCAGACTCATTGACCAGTTCGTAACTCTGAACAAATGTAGAAAGGCAAAGATCAGAGGGGGAAGGAAGCGTGGTTGGGCATCCATACTTTCCTCAGAATTATAAATAGCCCAGGCATTAGCAGTGACAGTAGCTGTTACAGGATTGTCAATATTGACATCAAAGGCCACACATCATATTGGTTTTAGTTTTAATAGGAAATAGTGACGCCTGAACGTATTCATGCACGTGTGTGATTATTCCAACCACATGCCTACTCTTATACTGAACAACTAGTCTAAAAATCAATCAATCAAATTCCGTTTAACAAAAACAATAAATGGGCAGACATAGATGTAAAGGTAGATAGATAGACACACAGACAACATAGATTTTTTGTTTAATTGAAATTTATCCCGTCCACCATTGTGGTGATCTCAGGGTGAATTAAGACTAAGAGGAAAACAGAAAGATAAAAGAGAAGTGAAAGAGTAAAAGGTAAGAAGTAGGACCTACCAGCAGCACCCGCCAACCGCCCGCGACAACATAGCTATATACATAGATAAATGGAAAGGGTGATGAACATAACGAAAAAAAAAGAGTTATATTGACATGGATGATATACATAACATAACACTATTGGTCAAACGGCCTATCATCTGCTGATGACTTCAATGAAATAATATGTTTACCGATTTGACCCCCAAAAAAAACCCAAAAAATCAATAAAATGAAAAGACCAAAAAAAAA
>JAXRKP010002646.1:7500-30000 GCA_037039925.1 Doris montereyensis | reverse complement strand
CATGCTCAGAGTGGTGTGATGTGCATGTGGGACCCCACCTACCTGGACCATCGGAGTGGCTTTACCCGAAAACTTCGAGAAAATTTTTCAACCGTTTAGGGCAAGAACCCATAACCTATGTGTACCGCTGTGTTCTTGAGTTTTGCAATGGAGTTTTTAATATTGCTACCATTTTGAGGAGAATATATATATACACTGTAGACCAAATTTTACGAGAGATTTCAAGACAGACCAATATCTCCTCAAATTGTCAGCAATGAAACTGCTTTTTATTAATTGTCTTAAAAAGACAATAATTTATATATTTTTGTCAACAGTGATAGGCCTACTATTCTAAACATACGTACATTCAGTGACAGTTTATTAGTTTATGCAACAACATCAACAATACGTTTAGCTTACGCAAGTTTTCTTCAGACCAGTGGCAATAAAATGGTTTTACATGCACGGTATTGTTATTCGATTTTTATAAAGAGCAGTATGAAAAGGGTTAAAAGCCTTTTCGGTCAAGATGTTTTCTTCTTCTCTTTCAAAATGGCTGACCAACTCATTTCTTGAGTATTATTGTCAGTGGAAAATTTTACACACAAATGACCAACGTGACAGACAATAATACTGTTACTACTTACTGTACGTACCGTACACATGTCTTTCCACTTCTATCTCATGGTGAACAAGCATTATTTTCTTCAATCATATGTTTTATTTTATTTAAATTGACAAGGTTCGGTTTTTTTAAAGCATGTAGATTTCAATACTTCAAACATCTAAAGTACAAAAATACTATGGTTTTATTTAGTAAACAATTCATTCTTTAGTTGTTGTGGAGCCAAGGGGAAATAAAAAAGAAATGAAATCAAGAAAACAACCCAAGGAGACTTCATTTATAAAAGGTTTTCTCATCAAAGCATATTATATTTTTTTTTAATCAACTAGACCTCCGTCAATAGTATGATACAAGAAAAAACTTGAATAAATGAACACAGAACATACTTTGAGACTGGTGTTCTTTCTCATGCGTAAACCTCCAATCCACAGGTCATTCAACAAAATTTGACAGCAGGTGTGTGCGATAAACTGACGGTGATTTGCTATCACAGCCAATCCTAGACACGTCTGCTCGCTGAAATTCTTGAGTTCATAGGTCAACAGCTGCTGGGTGTAGTCGTCATCAATTTTGTAACAATGTTCCAAAAGTTCCAGGGAAAGACTAAGAAATTCACTGGGAAAACAAATCAAAAGAGCAGTTGCTGTTTAAAAAAAAAAAAATTCTCTTTGGTTTTAAATCAATTAGTGGTAATATACACATAGCTGCCAACCTTTTCAAATTGAAAATGAGACTCTGTCTGAGAGAACTTATTCTACCTCTCACAGCAGCCTATAATAGTCCAGAAAGCACTGATCAATTAAATAAAATAAATACTATCATTGTTGATGAAACTCTATTGTAATAATAATAATAATAATAATAATAATAATACTACTAATAATAATAATAATAATAATAATAATAATAATAATAATAATAATAATAATAATAATAATAATAATAATAATAATAATAATAATAATAGATATCAATTACTCGAAAAAAAAACAAAACAAAAAAACAAAAACTCAATTCTCGAGTATTACTGTCTCTTGCATATTTTGATTGAACCCAAAATATTAATCCAATTTTGGCTTTAAGGTGATGTGTTTAATTCTGTTTTTTTAAAGCCTTTCTGGTTAAGTGCGATAGCAGTCTTGCAAACTCAGAATGGCATTCCCGGACCTTCATCGCAATTTCAAGTTGAATACGGAATTATGGACTCATAGAGAAAAAAACATATCAAATATACATTTTAATGCACTGGTTTGGCAGGTATGTATACATGAATGTCATAAAATTTAAAAATCTGTTAGAAACTGCATTTCTACAAGTTTGAAAAATGTTGAAATCTTTTGTCGTAATGATCATCTGTGTGCCAGCTTATGACTCAAAACCTAAGTGAATTTCACTCAATCATCTCCTAACATGTTCACACTGCACTATATTGTTCAAAAATAGAATGAGGTCGACTAAAAAAATCGATGATGATAAAATCTACACAAAAATAAAGTAACAGATTATTGAGAGGAGTGAAAGAAATTAAATTTTCATATAACCTGCACTCACAGCAGATTTAGAATTCAACCTTCTTCTTCATATTAAGGGGAGGAAGGGTCCTGAACATGTCTTTTTTCATTATTATATGATATAGACAATTTTAACCACTACCATTGTACTCGGCATGTCTAAATTAGCTGAAATAAAAATTTACAAATTTGTTTCTATCCACATGGTTGCCATGGGAATGCCACCATCTTGAGATTTTAATTGCGAAATACCTACAACTTCATTTCAAATAGGCTTTTTTGTTATGAACAAACTTGGCTATAACTTTGCACCCAGTAGCTTTTTTGGATATTTTATTAATGTTTTGAAAATGCATATAGCAACATTTCCAATTTTTGGCAAATAAAATCACAAAAAAATTCTTTTTGCAGAAATTTGAGGAGATATCAAAAATCGCTAATGGGACATTATTTTTTTTTGAGTTATAGATTTTATATACCAAATTTGGGGGCAATTGGACAATAAAATAAAAAAGTAGATCACATATCATTGTCAAAAAAGCGAGATCACATCAAACCTGTCCCGCACTCGCTTCATTGGTTACCGGATTGGAGAAGAGAATTGAGTTACAATTGGCGTGTCTTGTTTTTAAATGCATTTACCATGATGGTGTCACTGAGTATCTAAAGTCACTTATTAATGTTCATTGTCCAGGTCGGCAGCTTAAATCCTGTAGTGCCTTATCACTTGATCGTAAAATGTCAAAATCTAAATGTTTCGATTGTGCCTTTACATTTTCTGGCCCCGCTGTCTGGATTCTCTGTCACCTCATACATGAAACTCAAAATCACTTTCGACTCTTTCAAAAGATCATTAAAAACAGAACTTTTTCACTCTGCATTCGATACACTAAGTTGAATGCGTGATTATTATAGCTTATATGTGTGTTTTCGTCTTTTTGATGTATTATTGATTATCTTTTATTATCTAGGATGTACTATAGTAACATTGTCTTCCTGTTTGAACCATAATGTTCCATATCAAACTGTCATTGTAAAGCGCCTTTGAGCATATATTTTTTATGGATATTGGCACTATACAAATTATGAAATATTATTATTATTATTATTATTATTATTATTATTATTATTATTATTATTATTATTATCATTATCATTATCATTATCATTATCATTATCATTATCATTATCATTATCATTATTATGATTATTATGATTATTATGATTATTATGATTATTATTATTATTATTATTATTATTAATTATTTATTATTATTATTATTATTATTATTATTATTATTATTATTATTATTAACAAGTAAAATTTTGAGAAAATCATGTTTTAAACAAATTTTTCCGTTATTTGAATGTTTTTTTCATATAAACCTATAAAAGAATAATATAATAATTTGAGACATCATACTATCTTGATAGGCTTTCAAATACTTCATTTCGAGCCAATTTTAACTGCTCCAGGTCCCTATATCCATGTCTTGATTGTATTTTTCTTATAACAGGTGTGCAAAATGTTTCCCATAATATTCGGCCGATCTTAGCTAATATTGACAACAAGTCCTCAAAAACACGCTTCGGATAAAGTACTTTGAGGCGATTAGAATGAGTACCAACTAATACTTTATACAAAATTTATGGCTTTATGGTACAACCGATGAGTTGAAGGTTAGACCGGTATCATTTATAAAAAAATGTATAAAATGAAAGAACCAATACTGAGCCTTTGTTATGGTATCAATGTAAAGGGAATTAACTGCTGCCTCCAGTAGTGCAATAAACGAGATTTGTCCGATTTGTGCCTTCCCTCAGACCCGGCCCCCTCTTTCATTATAATAACAACACTGAACTAACTCAATTCTTAAACAATACTGTTAGCGTGAATGATTTCAACATAACTACCATTAAACCAACTTTTTTTATTTTCAAGTAAGGTACTCAATTTTATTTTTGAAGTCTTAGTACTGCTTCTTGTTTAATTTCTATTGGCAGCTACAGTTTCACTGAGTTAGGGTGCAATGAGTACAGATGATAATTAGTGTTTGAGGAAGGTGAGGGGGTGTAAGTTTGACACATTGATCTAGTAGTTCTGGTATTAAGTTATAAGGTGCACTAATGGAACAAACTATGATAATCAATGATAAAAATCTAACAACAGTGGTTTTTAGCCTCGGTTCAATCAAATCCCAGGTGTTCAGTGAGTCAGTCTCAGGGGCTTCAGGCGGAGGTCAAGAGAGCACATACGTACACTGAGTGTGAATGTGAGTGTGTGTCCCCACTCGATTCACCTTACTGAAGGGTTCAGTGAATGCACGTATGAAACTTGTAAAGGTTAAGAAAGACTGATCTAAAATATCTGCTTTGTCTGGGAAACAGATTCAATCTTGAGAAAAAGATAAAAATTTCAAACTTACTTTGCATAACATCTGAACTCTTCAGACAGTTCAATCTCTAAATCATCTTGATCTGCCTCTAGGGCCATGCTGCGATACAACTTGCCAGCCAAGAGGGCCTGCAAAAAAATTGTTGAAAAATTGCTCTTATTATTGCTCATAAGAACCGACCATTTTAAAAGTTCAAACACAATAGCAAAATCATCTAACTTGACAGAAAATTAAGAGCAATTCAATCTTATATCCTCACCCAAATCCTAAATGAATAAAAATTAGAATTTATTTTTTTTTATTAAAACCATAATCATTTGCACACATACACAGATAGCTTAATTTTGATGTCTTCCACAAGGAAATTCATTTTCATATATAAAAGTTTCAATGCTCTACACAAAATACATTTTCCCTCCCAGATATTATAATGATAGTCTTACAGTTTAGCAATAAACAGGTGAAACTGTTAACTCTATGGAATTCTAACATAAATATAACATCAGATTGGAAGAGGGAAGAGTAAAGGAAGGAAACTCATGGCACTACTCACATAGAATCTGTAAACATTTTAAAACATACCAACATCAATTTAGTGGAACTAACATCATCCACCACATATGGTCATCTCAGAGTGACTTGAGAATAAACATCAAGATGGCAGACAAATACAAAAATAACGAAAAGAATGAAGTAGGACCCATCTGTAGACTCACTACCCCTACCACTTAAGAAAAAAGACATGATGCCAGACAATCTGAAAAACCGAGGGACTGATGAATTTAATCTGAACCCTCAACAATGGTAATCTCGTGCTCTGTGCAAAATAATCTGAATGTCAAGATGCCAAAATGAAGAAATGAAACATCTGGGTAACAAAGCAATCAAACAAATCCAAAATACTGAACTAGTTAGTGCCAGGTCTTCTAAAACAAAACCTTACTTTGGCCAGAGCTTCTTCTCCATGTTGCCACATAAACAAAGCCATCTTTTGCCGTTTCATGAGGACGGCCCAGATCATGAGGTCATGGAAGGGATACGGGAACAGCTCCTCTGCCTGTTTGGTGTTCATCAAATGTGGCACTGATGTCACTATGTTGCCGATGGAGGTTCCCTGATAAAGAAGCAGCCATAAAATGATGGTTTTACCAAACATAGTACAAAATACACTTTACCATGCTTAATTCATCTTGCATATCGTCAGTGAAACTGTCTAAACGTGCAAGTCCCGATATATGAGATATGAGATTTGTCATTAAAATGATCAAAAGGCATGCTTCTATTGTGCCTTTATAAATCTTGGAGGCCTTTAACTAATAGAAAAGCTCAGTTTATGCACATGATCAAAACAAATATTTCCATTTTCCTTCAAAAATGCTTAGCATAGTGTTTGATAGTTTATGACTTTTTTGCTCCCCTGAAAAATATGTCAGGCCGACTTACACGTCTAGACAGTTTGTTTTGTTTTTGTTTTTTTTAATGTTAACAATTAAAACCCTAATCAAAACATCACTTTTCGATCTCAATCACTTAAACTTGTGTTTCAGTACAAACAAGTTATGGGCAGTGCTATCCTTTGTTTGCCATTGTTAGGGTTCGTAGGAACAATTAAATAAAGTCAAGTAAGATATGATAAAATAAATACAAATTTACTGAAGCATTTATATTTTCATGGAATAGTTGACAGAATGCAAGGAGAGAATTTCAGGCTCATCCATGTTCAAAGCAAGGATGGAGGCATATAACTAAAACCAAAAAAATCATCATGGCGGCCAGTAAAACCTCAAAGTTTTGAACACAAATATTTTATTTGCCCTATTAAATTCAAGATAGGTACATTAAAACCCACCACATTATCAATTTTATTAACCCAATTTAACAAGAACAAAGGAAGGAAAATAAAACATTCCAAAATATCTTGAAGCTATTCTTTTGAATTGTTCAAATATCATAGCCTCTTGTCGCGATTCAACCTCAAACAAGAGGACAAAAGCAAATTTGCTTGCTTCTCCTCCTCCTCTTTCTTCTTCTTCCTCTTCTTCTTCTCCTTATCTTCTTCTTCTTCTATTTCCTAACAGCTTCTTCTTCCTCTTCTTCTTATCTTCTAATTCTTCTATTTCCTAATAGCTTACTGACTCAACTTTTGGGTATTACTATAAGCATCACGACTTTGAATTCAACTACAATTTATCAAATTTTGACATTCATGTGATCTATATTATTTTATTTTTGAAGGCTTCAGTGCTATTTTTTTGTTGGCAGTTTGTTCCACAGTCTTTATATACATGGACAAAATGACAATCACTGTTTGAGAATGGACCTATGTAGGTTTGACAGCCTGACTTAACATAACTGTCCATTTAAAAAACTTGCTTTCTTGGCATTTTGAAAAGCAGCTGAATACTCAAAAAGGCTTGAATGACAGAAATAGAAGTAATGAAAAAGAAGCCCCATAGTGACAAACAATAGTTTTAAAATAGAAAAAAAAAGTTCCGATAGATAAGATTCAAATACAAATTATTTGAGTGGGAGAAACATTTGCTAAATCCAGCATTTAAATATTTTAGCATGCAGCAATGTAAAAATATAACACAGAATATCCACTTCCAACAATGTTAAATATTCGAAATGACAGACATCTCTTTGGTTTTTAAAAAGAAAGTGACCTACATGCAAGCCTCGCAAGGCGAATGTTAAATTGCTCATGATATCACATTTTGGAAGAGTTGGAAAAACATAAACATCAAATAAAAGTTTGCTTATCGTATAGTTTGAAAGAAGAAAATATAGATTGAGCGTGAAATAAACAAGGGCTTTTCTCTATCTATTTCATTGTTACAAAATGCACAGCAAGGCAAAAAGAAAAAAATTAACCAAGAGTTTTAAACTATACCAAAAAAAATGTTGACAACTCATGTGTTTCTAAATGTTACTTGGCAAGACATAAAAGAAAAAGAAAAAAACTTTCCTAGCTCGTGATGTTTTTAGAATCTTTCATCTAAAGACGTAAATACTGAATTAATGCAACTATCAGCACATTTGGTGGTGGTGAGGGGGAAAACATAAAAATAAAAAAAGAATAATGTGATAAGTAACAAAATATATACGTAAAAATATAAAAGATGAATAAATCTAGAAAATGTGTGCAATGTATAAATACATTTTAAAAAATTAATAAATTACAAGTGAACAAGTCAATTCAATTAATAAAATCACTTATTCAGGTAAGATAATAAATACGTAAATTTCATAAATAACTAAATAAACATTTTAGGAAAGAAGGTAAGCAAAGTGACAAAAGAGCGAAATGAAAAAAAAAGACTGAGAAGAAAGGAAGAAGGTAAATTATTTTTTCCTCCCAGTCTAAAAATTACAATCATCCATGCCTTCTCTATTTTACTGCGTGAATGTTTTTGTTTTCGATGACGTCATAAATACAAAGCCCTCTATAAAATTCAAATGAAAACAGGAAACCCGATTTAGGAATCATATTCTAAAAAGATAAAAAGGGAAAAAAAAAGAATTTTTTGTTTGGCTCAAACCTTGTTTGGTCCATTTCTTGTCTGATTAAAGGACAGAAAAATGTGTCATTTTAGCCATGTGTAGAACTTTGCGAAAAGCAAATTAAAAATATGACATTGCTGAAGTTGACCTGGTACACTAAAACTAGAATCTCTAAGTAGGATGATAGTACTATGAAGAGTAAAAAATATGAAGTAATCTTAGCAGTAGTAAAGACAGGATACCATACTTGTGTATCATTCATTGCTCTGTTTTTGATTTGATTTCCTTTTATAAACATCTTCAACTAAGATGATCTCAGGGCTTTTGGTAGGATACTTAATTTTGCCCTGACTGCCCTAGCCAAGGATCTTTAATGTGCACAGAGTGTTATGATCAGCCTACGGGACGTCCTTTTTATTGTCCGTCTCCAATAGGACTAGGCGTCGAGCCATCTACCTGGACCAGGGTGATGGATTTTACCAAACCAAAATTGAGAAAATTTTTGAACCTGTGAAACACAAACCCGTGACCTTTTGGTTGAGAGGCAGACACTTTGCCTTTGGACCACCATGTCCACTAACTGCTCAGTACACAATCGCCTCGCAGAGTATTTCTTTATGACACTCTTCCCACCCCAGGAAAAATCCCCAAAATGCCTGATTTGTCTAAGAATGCAATGGAAACTCACGACAGCCTTGTTTTCCATCAATGAAACTGTCACAGAGATGCACTGGCTGTCTACTGTGTGACTTGTGGACAAAATGCGATCTTGATTTCCACCATCAACACTTCCAGCTTCTTATATTGAAATTCACCCCATCCTCCGTATCTCCATTTCATTGATACTCCCTCTATACACGATATGTGATGATCTCAGGGTGAATTAATTTCAGTGAAAGGAAAGATGTATGTCCTACCAGCAGTGCGCGCCCAAGAACCCACTGATTGAAATAAAACAGTGATTGGAGGAATGTTTGGTTTCATACAAATTTCCTCCCTCATCCACCGCATCCGGCGATCTTAGGGTGAATTAAGAGGAAACTTTTGTTTGATTTGATTTACCCACATCCACAACTAGGGTGATCTCGGGGTTTTTGGTAGGATTTTCAATTTTCCCGGACTACCCTGTAAACAGCCAAGGGATCTTTAACGTGCACAGACTGTTGTGATCTGCACACGGGACCGCCTTTTTATCATTCATCTCCAATGGGACTAGGTGTTGATCCACCTACCTGGACCAGGGGGGTAGATTTTAC
Organism: Doris montereyensis; assembly: GCA_037039925.1. Lineage (NCBI taxonomy): Eukaryota > Metazoa > Mollusca > Gastropoda > Nudibranchia > Dorididae > Doris > Doris montereyensis. Next base: position 20,726 of record JAXRKP010002646.1, on the reverse strand, counting down.
TTGAAAAAAAATATCGAAATTTTTCAACTGTCGGCGGGGCTCAAACCCACTACCTTTTGGTTGAGAGGCCGACACCTTGCCTCTGGACTACCGAGTCTCCTTTAGAGGAAACAGCAAGATAAGTGAATAATAAAAGAATGAAAAGGAAATAAGAAGGACCTACCAGCAGTTCCCGCCAACCACCCACACGAAAGGAAAGATATGTACAAGACTGAGAGGAAAGAAGTAGAACCTAAGTGTAGACCCCACACCAACACTGCTTTTTATGAAAATGTAAAAGGGTTAGTAGGTGACAGAAGGGTTAGTAGGTGACAGAAGGGTTAGTAGGTGACAGAAGGGTTAGTAGGTGACTGTTTGTTCTGTCTTTATTAGTGGAGTTGTCACTTATTGTCATATTTCGCCTAGGTGACAGGACGAGAAACCGGGCATTCCATCACAGAGGTGGGAAGGGTGGGAAGAAAGCACTAGACAGCATGTGATGTCAAGGATCAGTGTCTAGCTATTGCCATCACATCAGTAAAAAATAAAATTGAAAATATGGAGAAGGAAAAAAACTTCAGCCAAAGATATGCAAATGAATAAGTCTTTTCTATGTTGAAAGCGGAGAAAGAATTTTACAACATTTAATGGGCGTTCAGTTATTCTTAAAATAAAATCCACCATCGATTTCACACGGCTCAGCTATCCTATTAAGGTTGTGTAAGAGAATCAATGACTTTTGTAAGTAAATTCTAAAAAACTGCAATTTCAAGAGGCCATTTTGAAAGTCATGAAAGGGAAGACAAACAATCCATGTTTTCTACATCCCGTAGGAAGACAGACCAAGTAAAAGCTAAGTAATAAAGAGGAAGAAGAAGAAGAAAACAAAAACCAATTAGTTTAAACTAGACAAACTTGAATGTGTTGTTACGATTAAATGAGCATCCATGCGTATAGTTGATGTTTGGTTTGTACCATCCCTTTTAACGGTGAGACAAAGGGGCGCACAATGTGAAACCACACATTCAATTTTGGCTGTTGAGAGTAAACTTATTTTCTCTCCTCTTTATTCCTTAGCCTGTGACCCATCTATTTTCCATCAGTGGGATCTCATCTTCTTTTTCATTATAATAAACTCAAGAAGATAACATAAAACGAAAGAAGAAAATTACCTTGAATTCACTCACAGACATCTGGTAAAATACAAGGGAGAGCAAGGGGACAGATTGAAAATTCAATAAATGACAATACAAATGTATATTGGTTGCAGACAAATTAAATGATTAATGAACATGAAGCAAATACTACAGCACACTCAGGATGAAACAAAACAACAATTGTTTTTGACTATGCAATTCCCCTTTTTCTTTTTTTTTTCTTCTTATTCTTTTTCATCTTTATGTTGTTCCCATTTTTGTTCTTGCTCTAATTGTTCTTATTCCTTTTTTCTTTGTCTTTTTGCTTTTTTTTTTTTTTATTGTTCTCTCTTCCTCTTCTTTTTCTTCTCATCCTCCTCTTTTCCTCCTCCTTTTTGTTTTTGTTGTTGTTGTCATCGTCACTGTCGGCAGTGTCCTCCACCTCCTCCTACCCCGTCTTCTCCTTCTCCGTCTTCTCCTACTCCGTCTTCTCCTCCTCCGTCTTCCCCTCCTCTGTTTTCTCCTCCTCCGTCTTTTCCTATGTCTTCTCTTTCTCCTCCTATTCCGTCTTCTCTTTCTCCGTCTTATCCTCCTCTCTTCTTTCTCCTTCTGCTTCTTCTTCTTTAAATTAACCTGATACAAGCATACAGGCAACTGACTACCAAGCAAATGACAACATTATGATACATTGATCTCATTTAGTGTTTTCCTGCATTTTGATTATAAATTACAATTAAGCTGCAAGGTCTGAAACAAAACTTCATTAGCAGAGCAAGTGGAGAGTTGTTTGAAGTGACAAATGTTTAATTCCCCATATATATATATATATATATTGGCAAATACTTCTCACTTTAATTCAAACATATTGCTGTGAGTAAAGTAATGATGGAAAGAATCTTTCTTTTTCTTCCATGTGTGTAAGTATGTGTGTGTTTTAAAGCGTTTTGGGTACCTGTTTTCTGTTTTATCACTATTTACATTCAGCTTTCAAATTTGAACTATTTATATTATTAATTTTCGATTCATTTCAAAACAGAAAAATATTTAAAACAAAACTGTAGTCAGCTTTCATGTGCCTTTAGGGTTGTAATGTAACATATGACATACAGTTTTTAGAATTATCAACAAGAGCAAAGATTATTATGATATTTTTGTCTGTTCATTTCATCATCTATTATAATGTTGGCAACTACTAGAAATATTACGAATGCTAGTACTACTTCTGCGACTACTTTGTTCACCACTATTATCATGATTAACTTTTGTTGTTGTCATTGCTATCTCTGTTGTTTTTTACCATCGTCATTATTATCACTCTTAGTTCACTTTGTTATGTGGATTGTGAAATGTAAAATGATTTATGTGAACCTAAATTGCCTGAAAAGGACTGAAAGATTATTATTGTATCATTAGAGTAAGAACATATTAATCTTTAAGTATCATGTTTTTAAATGTTCTTTTTTTTTGTTGTTGTAATTACACAAATGTATAGCACACAAATACAAATTTTGTACATTGTATATTTAAGCATGAGGATATGTTTGCACACATGGTCGTCAATAATTCATCTCTGGTTCACCATAAGATATGGAGGGGGACAAAAACTAATGTACTTGCCTCTCTTCCAAAGGTTATGATTACATGTCACTGATTACACTGGAACAACAGATTTACAATTTAAAGAGCATTAACTCCAGCGTAGACTAACAAGCTATAATATAAAGAAAAATAAAAAATATATACATAGCGTTGGCTCTAGAACGGTGCGGTGATATGATTTTTAATGTCCTACTTACAGTCTGCTTAAGTGCGTGGTACTTTTGTCGGAACCGCTTCCTGCAATAGAAGGCCCTGAAGCCTCCTCCCATCAGGTGTTGTAAGACCAGGCCAACGTCAGGTAGGGTGTACCTGTAGCTTGAAGGTACATGCTGGAAATGACAAGTGTTTTGTGAGTCTCTTTTGAATTGGGAAAATGACCAGTTGCATATGCATAGTATAACATCCACAGCAAATGGAGGAATGGGAATACGTAAAGATGGTACAGTTGTATCGGCCTAAGAAGTAGAGCCCAGCCTGCCTTAGAACCCTGTCTGGTCACAAGGTGAAAGCCGTGTATACAACAATCCACACTCAATTTAACGCTAACAATTGTCGATAGGTTGCAAGTAAATCATAGAAAAGTAGTTGGAGAAGTCTGTTGCATTGGTCCAGCGTTATAAACAGGTCACAAGAGTGTGCCAGAGGCCAATTGAAAGGACTAAAGAACGCCCCTAACTACATCAAACTCATTTGAGGAGAGACAAAAACTTAAAAATTCTTAGCTGGAAAGAGAATCTGGAGGAGGTGAGGACAAAATGCAAGGGAACGTTGTGAAAAACCTATACCAATTTTGCCACAATTTGTGAGGCAGACAGTTCATCTGTGAAGCTGATGATGATCCTAACTCCAAATTGTCAAATGCCTAGTTCAGGCAATACAATTCTCGGTTGACGGTGTATTATCTCTATGATGTAAAGATGGGTTACCTCTTCCAATATCTATTTAATTTAGCCATAAGAAACATAATATATTTCAAATCAGTCATACAATAAAATGTGGGTTTCTTTTGTTAGATGCTAGTTTGTGTCGTGACATGAAGCTTCATCACGCCCTGCCACCACTTGTGGGGCAGAGGCCAGCAACGAGAGCCCTCCAGCCGACCCCAGTCCTGTGCAAACTAACTCAAGAAAAAATCATGTACATCAAAACAAGGTGACTTACCTTTTTCACATCTCTAACCAGGTACCTTAGAGTATTGGAAGGTCCTTGCCTCTGTGGACAGATGGATAGACAATAGAAATTGATGCCCATGTAAATGAATGATTTACAAAGGCGAAAGAAAGAACATTTTTAATTGGGTGGAAATGGACGTAAAAAGTCAGGTGTGACAATGGCAGCAGAGAGAAAATTTGTCAATCACCTATAAAAAAAACAACATGGCCATTTGTCCTTGCCCATGAGGAACAGAGACAAATGGAAATCAGGGTTCAAATCACTCAAAACTCAATGAGTCAAAATTTCAGCTTATCCTAAAAAAGGCTTTCTAGGAAGTTTTAAAGAAATTCTGAGAGGATAAATGCCTTTGTCTTATATCTTTTTACAATTATACAAGTTCATCGACATTACTTGGATGTTAAAACAATATCCTTTGCTCTGGAACTATTAAAGGAAGCATGACAGTGTGGAAGCAAAAGAATCAATATTTTGTTTTCAATGGGTCAGATAATATTAGAACAAAGCACTGATAAGTTGAAATTTTAAGAGTTTCTATGAGAAGATATTTAAAAAATGAGTAGCAAAATCATGGACAATTTAGGAGAGAAACAAATTTATAATTGAATCTGTTGATGACTGAGCGCATATGGTCGCTTATATAATGATTTTATTCTATATTTACTTAAAATGTCTAAACTTCATTACCATGCATTGCAAGCCTATTATCTTCTAAACAATGAAACTAAGTGCGTGTAGATCATCAACACGGATAGTGCACATATGCCTGGTACTTTCTCAGTCGTCCAGAGGCAAAGTGTAGCCCTCTCAACCAAAAGGCTGTGGGTTGGTGCCCAACAGGCATATAAATTTTCTTGAGTTTTTAAAAGTAAAACACACACACCTGATCTAGGTAGGTTGATCGACATCCTAGTCCCATCAGAGACATACAATAAAGAGGAGGTCCCGTGTACAGATTAAACACTCTGTGCACGTTAAAAATCCCTAAACTGTTTACAGGCCAGTCCCGAGGCAATATTGAAAAATCCTACCAACAACCCCCAAAATCACTTGGGTAATTTGTGTAAGGCTAAAGTATTTAATAAATGAGGAAGGAAGACATCGTGGTGGATAATTATGCGTGAGCGTCAGCGCACATGCAGGTGCATGTGTGTTCATGTGTGTGTTCCTATCCAGCAAGACTATTTATTCACTTATCTATTTATTGCTTTTATGAATAAAAATTAGCAAACCATACCGTGTTGTACAAGTCCTCGAGGCGTGGAATGGTCAGAAAGGTGTGCATGCTAACTCCATTCTCTAGGATGAGTTTGACAAAGTCAACGGTCGTTGATGAGGGCATCCATCATGGCTACCTCCAGGGCTCCTTCCTGTTGGTGAAAATTAACATTTGACCACAGATTGAAATGGCATTGGACAGTAGAAGAAAAAGGGTGTGTGAGTGTGTGTGTGTGTGTGGTGGGGGGATGTTTACTTAAGGCAAATCTCATTTATTAGAATTTACCCACTCAACCGTATGCAGTGCTGTCACCGGAGGCATTATGTGGCAAACCACATTGTTATGAGTTTGTAACCATAACAACACTTGTTCAAAATCGTTGGCTTGCCCAGGTGTTCCCCACTGCACTTGTGAAAGAGCAAAAGCAAAGGAACGAGGACCTACCACCAGTCTCGGCCAACCATCCACGCTAACTTTATTTGACAATAAAAACAATACAACAATAACAAAAAACAACAAAAACAGCTGCAAGCAAATAACACTTAGTGTGTGTTAATTTTGACACTTCAAGTACTATTATCTACATACAAATATGAGTGACAGTGGTAAATTAACGAGTTAATTGAAATTTCTACTAAATGATCACGATACAGCTGCTTGTCAATATGATCTGAAGAAAGAGATATTCTGAAAGGGATATTCACAAACCCTTAGCCATTTTCAAAATGTTTGGTTCGCTGAAGCCCAATTATGGATACAGATAGACTAATGTCATACGTTTTCACCACAAGGACAATGAGTTGAGATCTGAAACATCTACAATGTGTTTTTTTGTATCAAATTATAAGATGAGATAAATTAATAATAATAATAATAATAATATTATTGTCCATCATTAGTACATCCTTTTGATCACATCAGTAATTAAAACATAAGGTGTAGAAATATAACGTAGTTTGTATATAACTAATAAATGACTAAGATTCAAAGTAAAATTATTTCATAAGAGGTTACATATTAAGTTACAATTGTATGGTACATGAATTTATTAGGGAAATTTGAATACATGTACATACATACATACATACATACATACATACATACATACATACATACATACATACACACACACACATACATGTACATACATACATACATACATACATACATACATACATACATACATACATACATACATACATACATACATACATACATACACACACATACACACATACATACACACACACACAAACACACACACACATACATACATACATACATACATACATACATTCATACATACATACATACATACATATATACATACATACATACATACATACACATACATACATATACATACATGCATACATACATACATACACTTTATCAAGAAAGAAATTATATTTGCCCCCTATGGAAAGGTAGTTAACTCTGGTTTGTTTACTTCACAGACTAGTTCAATGAGTATTTCCCGCCCCTTGCTCCTCCTCTTCCTCCTCCTCCTCCGTATTCTTCTTTTTCTTATACTTCTTATTCTTCTCCTCCTAATACCTGACTAACTCAATCAAGTATTACTGCAAACAGGCAATCAAATTTTCATTTTAAAATGATGTATTCAATTTTGTTTTCCAAGCCTTCATCCTTTTTCAATTCAATTCAATTCAAAAATTTCTTTATTGACGGTAACATTATACATTGTCATTACAAAAAGAGACATGCAGATATCACAAAGGGAAATAACTTAATAAATCCTTATGGGTTTTTCCCTGACATTTCAATAGAAAATATTAGCAAAATGCTAACTAAGATGGGATTAAGAATCTAGTCTTGAAATAATTAACAGTTAACAAATAAACATGATACACAATTATATAGAACAAATGACACACTGACAATCTTTACCATTCCACATCGAAATAAGATTTTTAAATTGATTAAAATTTGTTTCAGATCTTAAATGTTCAGGTAATTTGTTCCACAGAACTGCAGTAACATATTTAAATGATTGTTTTCAGAAAGCAGTGTTTCTAGGTTTAGGGATATTGACTACATTTGTATATCTGAAATTATACCTTCTATTTTTAAATGATATTAAATCTTAGAGACAAGATGGCGATAATTTATGCAAAATTTTGAACATTTCATTGGCCATAAGGCGCATTCGTTTCACTTCCAGGGTTGGAATTTGTTATCTCCCCAAGAAACTTCATATGTATTACTATAGAGCTCGTTCCTGAATTTTTTTCTAATTTCCTTATATTTGATTTCGAACAGAAGTGCCATGCTAAAGGACAAAAATTAAAGTTAGAAAGAATGAACTATGAAATAAAGCTAGCTTGGTTAATTTTGAGAGATATCTACTGATTCTCTTCAACACATTGAGTTGTTGAAGGCCTTGCGGCAAATTATCTTTATGTGGGCATCAAATTTTAATTGATAATCTTTCTCTATTCCTAACAGTTTGACAGTTTCTTCACAAGATATAGAGACCAAGTCAATTTGAAAAATGGGTTTCTTGGAAAATGTACGTTTGCCTAGTGCAAGGGCTTGGAATTTTTTTGGATTTGCTTGTATACAGTTCATGTGGAACCAGTTTATTAATACACTGCTTTCCTGTTCCAAAGTATCCACAATCTTACCAAAATCAGTATGATTGTAAGACAATGTGTTGTCATCTGCATAATTATAGAGGGTTCCCTCTTTCATGAATAGAAATATATCATTAATAAAAACATTAAATAATAAGGGACCTAGAATGGATCCTTGGGGCACACCCTTTTCAATAAATTCCCAACCACTGACAGTGCTCCCAAGCTTCACTTGTTGCTTTCTATCTGAAAGATAACTTTGGAGCAGAGAAACGTTCAGCTATCCGAATATTTTAATAATATTTTTCATGATTTTCTTTGCGCTTTTAGAAAAAGCCACGGGTGCCAAACGATTATACTTAGACTTATAGATCGACTGGAAGCTATCCTTGATAGAAATCACTATATCGCTACCATATTTATGGATCTATCCAAAGCCTTTGATTATTTGCCCCCGACATTCTTTTACACAAATTATCGGCGTATGGTTTATCGCAAAAAACTCTTGTCTAAGAGACATGAAGATATGATGGCCAAAGGAGTCAACTCTAAAAAATTATTTTAAAACAAACGGAAAAAAAAAAAAAGCTATTTTAAATCAAAAGAATGACCTACCGGCCACTCCTGTCCATAAATAAAGATGTGGCTTCTTGCTATGTCCACCCTGTCCCAGGTCAGCGCAAGATTCAGCTGGTCAATAGCATTGGCTGTGGTGCCTGATAGGAAAGAACATTATTGCTTGAACAAAGAGCATACATATTTAAATAGAATTAATTTTTACAACCTCTATCTGGTCACTTGAGCTACAACTGTTATTCTGTTTGCTAAAATTGTCTAACACACAATCCCATTTACAACACACACACACCGCAAACTCTGTCTTTCCCTGAGTCTTCCAAGGTCTCCATCTCTCTGTCAGTATCTCTGTGTGTGTGTGTGTGTGTGTGTGTGTGTGTGTGTGTGTGTGTGTCTGCCTAACTCTGTCTGTCTGTCTGTCTGTCTGTCTCTCTACCCCCTCCCCTACCTTCACCCTTCCTTCTCTCATTCTCTAAAAAGATATCTATCAATCGATATGAAGCAAATTAAGGTGGCCATACTGGAATAAAATAAAAATATAATGAGTGAGCACATATTATACAAGAGGCAATTTCACATACTTTGTTAAAGAAATATAAAACGAGAAAAAAAAACCCCAAAGAAAACCCATTGCCAATGAAGGCTCCAGTACTGTAAACCTTCCATTCCTCACCCTTCAACAGAGCTGTCAGGATGGCGAGATCAATGTCTTTGGATTCTTCCCTGTCACCCATTCTAAACACGGTTATCTGGAACATTATTTTGTTACACGTTAGTTTATTTTGTTTTTCACGACATGTTACGCAAATCAAATTGATTTCATTGGAGAGGAAAACCCCCAAAGAAACAAAGCTCTAAATAGAACGACCTTTTCTGTAAAACTTTTCACAGTTCAATCAAGACTTCTACATTGTAACATAGTAATATCATGTGCAAGGAACAGTATTCAGACTCCTTTCCTTATCACCATCCTGTGTCATCATAACATTTATAAATGGCAGGTGTGCCATGTGTGATGTAATGTACATTTCTTGTCTCCCTTACATTGTGATGTCATGAGACAAGGAAATTCTCCAAAGAAAAGAATGTGTGATGAAAATCGGAGGTTTGCATTGACTTAACTTGTTTGCAATACCAAAACTATACACATTATTTATGGGACAAAAAACAAATCTTTTTGACATATCCTATCTTACCTGATCTTATATATAAATGAATTTGAAAATTTCAACAGCTACGCAAATAAAACACAAACAATAAACCCATCCACGAAACGATAAGCTGAAAATCATTCTACATTTCTACATCATACTATAATGAAAGTAAGGTCAATCACATAATCACGATAAGCGTTTAAACCACACTTTCATAAATTCTGCAAATTATTAGAACAAGTGCATAAATATATTAAAGGTGGACATGTACATAGTCGAAAACATTGGGAACATTATTTCCTATGCATAAATTTTTCGTTGATTACACCTGCATACGTCAAGCCAAGTAAACGTTTCACTATTTCTCTCAACCCCGTGGAACTATGGCATTCCTTAAAAGAACATAATGTAGAGCAAAATTTAATAGAAGCCATTTAAAAGTTTTTACACTAAACCAACATGTGCAGTGAGAGTAGCTGGAAACATATCTGCAGAATTTGATGTAGATATAGGAGTAAGACAGGGTTGTATCCTAAGTCGTCTTTTGTTTATCACATTTATGGATTCAGTCACAAAGGCATCCTCAAAAATGAAGAAAAAGAATGTAGGTATGTGGAAGCTCAAACCAGTAAATTTATCAATGCTTTCATTTGCCGATGATTTAGTTCTGTTTGGAAAATCAGAAAGTGACCTTCAGTCGAATATCAACATTATGAACAATGAACTAAATAAAAGAGGAATGAGAGTAAATGCAAAGAAAACCAAAACAATGCTAGTAACTAAGGAAGCTAAAACACAAAATCTTAAATTGGGCAGGGAGTATTTAGAACAAGTTCAAAACTACAATTACCTAGGAGTAATGATTAACTCAGAGGGAAAACTAAGAGAAAAATCAGCCAGAGAATCCAAAAGGCAAGTGCAATATATAACCATCTAGGAAAGGCATTTGTAGGTAAGCAAGAATCGTCAACAAAAACCAAAATGGCAGTATACAATACAGTTTATTGTCCTACTCTCCTCTATGGCAGCGAAACTTGGACTTTAGACAGTGGAGAATACAGTAGAGTACAGGCAGCTGAAATGAAATATCTAAGAAGAGTAGTAGGGAAAACTAAAAGAGACAAAATCAGAAACACAACAATAAGAGATCAAACCAAAGCAGATGGCATAAAAACTAAAATAGAAACAAATCAATTGAGATACTTTGGGCATGTAAACAGAATGAATGACAATAGAATAGCTAAATCAGTATACAGTACTAAAACCCAAGGTAAAAGACCAAAAGACAGACCTCAGAGACAGTGTGAAGAAGATATAAAAGAGGCATTGAAGCATAGAAATGTAACGTTTTTGGAAGGAAACAGAAAATGTCAGGACAGGGCATCCTGGAGAAAGATCATCTCGGGCATCTGAACCCATACACCGAAAGGTAGACATGAACCATACCAATTCCTTCTTCTTGACACACAACATGAGTTCAATGAAGAGCTTCTCTGCCTGTTCAATGGTGTACTGGAAGGTCCGTTGTATGGTGAGTATCAGCTGATCCCTGAGAGATTCTGCCATCGTCCTGCAAGTATCAATTACATTGTTAATCTGAGGCTTGCACTCTGTCCCTATTGCTTGCATTCACAATAGATGATGATTTTCAATGCAGCCATTGATCAAAGCAAATGCCTACCTGGATACACTAAAAAAAGTTATTTTGCCTACCATGCTGAAGGCCTGTGTTGGATTCCCAACATGCTTCTCAGTTTCATTTTCTTTTTTTTTTCTTCTTTTTTGTTTGTTCGATTTTCACATTAGCATTTAAAATAACTTTTCATGCATGGCATGCATACATAGCGGCTAACCTTTTCTAAACAAAAGTCCGCTGATTGCTAGCCTGTCTGGCTGAAGCGCAATGGTAGATTTGCAAACTTAGAAATGGTGTCTCTGGGCTTTCACTCAATCTCTCTGAGTCTCTGCCGTTAACTTAGGGTTTGTTTAAAATACGGTCAACCCTCAAATTTCATGGTAAATACAGACTTACAGACTTATTGCCAAAAAAAACGTATACTGATTACATTTTTTACATACTGGTTGGCAGGTTTCATGATACATTGTAGTTATGAACAGGGACTTGCTGGGAGGGTAATTATATTCTATGTCACAACAGGGTGTATTCTAACAACAGTGTATTCACAATAAAGTGTATTCTATGTCACAACAGGGCATATTATATGTCTCAAAAGGGCGTATTCTATGTCACAACAGGGCATATTATATGTCACAACAGTCTCAAACAGGGTGTATTCTATGTCACAACAGGGCATATTATATGTCTCAAAAGGGCGTATTCTATGTCACAACAGGGTGTATTATATGTTACAAAAGGGTGTATTATATGTCACAACAGGGTGTATTATATGTCACAAAAGGGTGTATTCTATGTTACAACAGGGTGTATTATATGTCACAACAGGGTGTATTCTATGTCACAAAAGGGTGTATTATATGTTACAAAAGGGTGTATTATATGTCACAACAGGGTGTATTATATGTCTCAAAAGGGCGTATTCTATGTCACAACAGGGTGTATTCTATGTCACAAAAGGGTGTATTCTATGTCACAACAGGGCGTATTCTATGTCACAACGGTTATAAAAAAGGGGGAGGCTTACTAATGGCCTGTTTTGTCATATTACAATGGGTTGGGTTTTTTAAAGGCACTTACTCATAGAGCTTAAGTCATATATAACTAATTTCTTGTTTGACAATGAAAGGGTTGAAATGTAATTACCAGTAGGAAACGAGCATTATAAATCTTCCCTTATTTTCCAAGCAAGCATTTCTCGCCTGATTTAGTTCGATCTAGGCAAGTAAACACACAAAAAATATACAACCTAAGGAATGAACCCACTCATTGTGTGTTTACAACTCACCCATCGTCCATGGTGTATTTGTGTGTGAAAGCCAGCAGATCTGCCGCTCTGCCACTCCCATCACAAACCACCACCGGCACAGGGGCGTGTCTGTTACATACTCTAACACAGAGCGAATGGTGTTGGCTCCACCTTCCAACACAACGCAGATCACAGGGACACCGTGACCTCGAAAGTCATTAAAAAAGGTATGAAAAATACAGTAGATTGACTTGATATTTCCATTTTTCCCCTTTAAACCCTTTGACATAAAACTGTATAGGAGCATGTCTCAGCCACATTCTATTGGACAATATCATAGATCTAAACCAGAAAAATAAAAATAGCACTGGCTTTTGCCTACAGTTAAGACACAAATCAATATGTTGTCATCTAACTAGAATACAGCCTGAACATCACCCAAAATGAAAGCTTCGTCTACTTATGAAAACAGTCACTAATATTCTCGTGGACTGTCAGAAACTAAAGGACATTAAGGCCACTCCTCCTCTGTGCCAACCCATCCATACAAAACATCATGATGGCCATACAGTATCAGCTCAGCTGGAGAGAACTAGTAATTCCTCTAGATGGCACTTGGCCAAAGAGGCTAATACCCAAGAGCCTCTGGCATAGCAGCGGCAACAACAACTAAAACAACAACAACAACACTTCTTCATTGGCATTTACACCATCCCTGACATGCAATGATCCCAGGAGGGGGGGGAGGAATTAAGAGTAACTAGCAAGATAACAGACAATGTGAAAGAGGGAAAGGAAAGAAGTAGGACCTACCAGTAGCCCACACCAACCACATAACAACAACAATAACTTCTTTAAACCCTGGATGCAATGTTGCCTAATTGGAATAAAGCCTGTTTAGATGTCATGTC
>JAXRKP010002645.1:35000-41830 GCA_037039925.1 Doris montereyensis | reverse complement strand
ATTTATATATCTATCTATCTATCTATCTATTTATTTATCTATCTATTTATCTATCTATCTATCTATCTATCTATCTATCTATCTATCTTTTATATCTATATATCTATATATATATATATATATATATATATATATATATATATATATATATATATATATATATATATATATATATATATGACTGTCTATATATATATATATATATATATATATATATATATATATATATATATATATATATATATATGACTGTCTATATATATATATATATATATATATATATATATATATATATATATATATATATATATATATATATATATATATATATATTATATCTAGTATCTAGTAGGTTCAAGCCCCAGCCAACGGTTGAAACACATGTTCTCGCGTTTGTTTATGAGCAAACTTACCATTCCAACTCCCTCGCCCCTTGTCCAGGTAGGTAACACCTAGTCCTATCGATGACGGATGATGAAAAGGAGATCCCGTGAGGAATCACAACAATATGTGCACGTTAAAGATCCCGTGGCTGTTTGCATGGAAGTTTGTGCACGCTAAAGATCCCTTGGCTGTTTATTGGGAAGTTTGTGGACGTTAAAGATCTCGTGGCTGCTTATATGGAAGTTTGTGCACACTAAAGATCTCTTGGCTGTTTACAGGGAAGTTTGTGCACGTTAAAGATCTCTTGGCTGTTTACAGGAAGTTTGTGCACGTTAAAAGATCCCTTGGCTGTTTACATGAAGTTTGTGCACGTTAAAAGATCCCTTGGCTGTTTACAGGACACTCTGTGCACGTTAAAGATCCCTTGGCTGTTTACAGAGCAGTCTGTGCGTTAATTATGCCTTGGCTGTTTACAGAGGCAGTCTGTGCACGTTAAAGATGCCTTGGCTGTTTACAGGGCACTCTGTGCACGTTAAAGATCCCTTGGCTGTTTACAGGCAGTCCGTGCACGTTAAAGATCCCTTGGCTGTTTACAGGGCAGTCTGGGCACGTTAAAGATCCCTTGGCTGTTTACAGGGCAGTCTGTGCACGTTAAAGATCCCTTGGCTGTTTACAGGGCAGTCTGTGCACGTTAAAGATCCCTTGGCTGTTTACGGGGCAGTCTGTGCACGTTAAAGATCCCTTGGCTGTTTACGGGCAGTCTGTGCACGTTAAAGATCCCTTGGCTGTTTACAGGGCAGTCTGTGCACGTTAAAGATCCCTTGGCTGTTTACGGGGCAGTCTGGGCACGTTAAAGATCCCTTGGCTGTTTACGGGGCAGTCTGTGCGTTAAAGATCCCTTGGCTGTTTACAGGGCAGTCTGTGCACGTTAAAGATCCTTGGCTGTTTACAGGATCCCTTGTCAGTGAGGAAAAATTAAAATAGCATACCCAAACCGTCGAGATCATCTCAGTTGTGTATGTGGGTAAATCAAATCAAATCAAATCAAATCAAATCAAACCAAATCAAATCAAATCAAATCAAATCAAATCAAATCAAATCAAATCAAATCAAACAAGTCGGCACTCATCGCCTCCTCATGAGAGAGAGCACACTACAAACCTTGTCACTACGTCACTCGGAGTCAGTCAGTAGTAGATTTTTGGCACGAAGGACGCTGTCAATGAAACACCTTTTTTGTTGTTGTAAGGACCGTAGTTACAAGGTTCGCCGACGACTCGGTGGGTGGTCCAGAGGCAATGTGTCAGCCTCTCAACCAAACCGTTATGGGTTCTTGCTCGATAGGTTGAAATTAATGTGCTCGAATTTTTTTTCGAATAAAACCCAACCCGCCTGGTCCAGGTAGGACGTGGATCGACACCTAGTCCCATCCGAGACGATCATAAAAAAAGGTCCTGTGTGAAGAGGCATAACACTATGTGCATGGTATATAAAGAACCCTTGGTTGTTTAGGGCAATCCGAAAAAGATTAAAAGATCCAACCAAAACTTTCAAGATTCCTTGAGTTGTGGATGTGCGAAAATCAAATCAAATCAAATCAAATCGAATCAAATCAAATCGAATCAAATGAAATCAAATCAAATCAAATCAAATCAAATCAAATCAAATCAAATCAAATCAAATCAAATCAAATCAAATCAAATCAAATCAATCAAAGCTCGTTGGGTAGTGTACTCATTTTAAAATTATTATATTTTGTTTTAATTTTCCTTGTCTTTCTTCGTTACTATGCTGGTCGTGATAACAGCCCACCCTTATATCTCTCCTGTCCCCTCTCTCCTTCCCTTCCTCACCCTTCTTTGTTCATACGTATCAATGCTAACCCACTATTATTTATTTTCTTTTCTCAGACAGCGGCAATGACATCGCTGTCCACTGATCAGGGTTCACCGGAAACTATGACGTCACGAGCGAGCATCATCAGCGCTAATGAAATAACGGATGACACCATCACAACTCTCAGTTCAACTTTGGCCCCGGAATCCAACGTGGCAACGCAATCTCTGACAGGGGGCGCGCACGTCACGAGAATATATTCTAAATCACCGCATTACCTCCCTTTGGCTTGTCTGGCCCTCTGCCTCAATCCGCCGCTTGGGGTGCCAGCGTTCGTCTGCGCCATCCTCTCCGGAAGTACCGCGTCACAGGACAGGAGTACAGGTCGACGCGGTGCAGCCAGTGGGCCTTGTGGCTGAGTCTCGTCGCCATCGCCTCGTCTATCGTCATCATCGTCTTCACCATTGTCTACTTCCAGGTCATCACGCCAAACATCATCTACAAAATTGAAGGGCTCGCAGGCGAAGATGGTCACTCGGAACCCGAACCCGAACCCGAACCCGTACCCGTACCGACAGTGAACGTGTATTACCTGGAAAATACTACCACAACTTTGACAATGCCACCGTAGCTTTTACACACAAACATACATTGTTGCATAAAGATAATGTAATAGTTTAGCACTTCTTGAACCATTTCAATGACGTCATTGATTTCAGTATATTTCTAATGACGTAGAGCACAAGGATTCTCACATCTTTGAGATGACCTACAACTCTAGAGGAAATTTATATAGAGATTGCATAGATGGTAGAATCCCATAGGGATGGATAAGGACTAAACAAACACATGGGTACAACCAGATAAGACAATATAATGGGTTCCACACAGCGTTGAACTTTGAATCTGTGACCTGTTGTAGATCGGCAACTATCGTTCCGCCATATGAGACAAATTATCGCTCTTTGAACCTCGTCAACTATGCTCTAATGAGTGATGTTCTCACATCTATATCATTTTTATATCATGTTTTTATCATGTGTATATCTTGTTTATACCATGTTTATAATATCATGTTTATGTCGTGGCTATATCATGTTTATATCATATTTATACCAAGTATATGGCATGTCTATATCATGTCTATGTCATGTATATATCCTTTTTATACTATATCTATTTGACACGGTTCCTTTGCTCACTGTTTGTCGCTACAACTCGAGCAGTTAGTGTTTATTCCATTCCCGTGGCATTCAGAGTAGTTTCCCTTGGTACTCAAAGCAGTTATCCGAGGTATTCAGAGCAGTTACCCGTGTATTCAGTGCAGTTACCGTGGTATTCAGAGCAGTTACCCGTGGTATTCAGTGCAGTTACCCATGGTATTCAGAGCAGTTATCCGTGGTGTTCAGAGCAGTTTCCCGTGGTATTCAGATCAGTTTCCTGTGGTGTTCAAAACTTTTACGCATGGAACTCAGAACAGTTTGTTTGTGGTATTCAGAGCAATTTCCCGTGGTATTCAGAGCAATTTCCCGTGGTATTCAAAGCAATTTCCCGTGGTATTCAAAGCAGTTTCCTCTGGTATTCAGAGCAATTTCCCGTGATATTCAGAGCAATTTCCCGCGGTATTGAGAGCAGTTTCCGTCATATTAAGAGCAGTTTCCTATGGTATTCAGAGCAATTTCCCGTGGTATTCAGAGCATTTTCCTGTAGTATTCAGAGCAGTATCCTATGTTATTCAGAGCAATTACCCGTGATATTCAGAGTAGTTTCCCGTGGTATTCAGAGCAGTTTCCCGTCGTATTCAAAAACAGTTTCCTATGGCTATCAAAGCAATACCCGTGGTATTCAGAGAGCAGTTTCCTGCAGTATTCAAAGCAATTTTCAGCGGTATTCAGAGCAATTTTCCATAGTATTCAGAGCAGTTTCCTATGGTATTCAAAGCAATTACCCGTGATATTCAGAAGTTTCCCGTGGTATTCAGAGCAATTTCCCGTGGTATTCAGAGCAGTTTCTACGGTATTCAGGGCAATTTCC
Source organism: Doris montereyensis (assembly GCA_037039925.1). Taxonomy (NCBI): domain Eukaryota; kingdom Metazoa; phylum Mollusca; class Gastropoda; order Nudibranchia; family Dorididae; genus Doris; species Doris montereyensis. Next base: position 37,576 of record JAXRKP010002645.1, on the reverse strand, counting down.
GTGGTATTCAGAGCAGTTTCCCGTGGTATTCAGAGCAATTTCCCGTGGTATTCAGAGCAGTTTCCCGTGGTATTCAGAGCAGTATCCTATGTTACTCAGAGCAATAACCGGTGATATTCAGAGTAGTTTCCGTGGTATTCAGAGCAATGTCCCGTGGTATTCAGAGTTTTTGTTTCTACGGTATTCAGGGCAATTTCCCGTGGTATTCAGAGCAGTTTCTACGGTATTCAGGGCAATGTCCCGTGGTATTCAGAGCAGTTTCTACGGTATTCAGGGCAATTTCCCAGTGGTATTCAGAGCAGTTTCCCGTGGTATTCAGAGCAGTTTCCCGTGGTATTCAGAGCAGTTTCCCGTGGTATTCAGAGCAATTTCCTGTGGTATTCAGAGAAGTTTCCTGTGGTATTCAGAGCCGTTCCCTGTAGTATTAAAAGCAATTTCATAGTAGCATTCAAAGCAGTTTCCTGTGGTATTAAATGCAAGTTCTGTCGTATTCAAAAACAGTTTCCTGCTAGTATTCAGAGCAGTTTCCTGTGATATTCCAGAGCAGTTTCCTGTGATATTAAAAGCAATTTCCTGTAGGATTTAGAACAATTTCCTGTGGTAATCAGAGCAGTTATCCGTGGTATTCATAGCAGTTTCCTATGGTATTCAGACCAATTGCCTGTGGTATTTAGAGCAGTTTCCTGAGGTATTCAAAGTTTTTATCTATGGAACTCTGAGCAGTTACCCATGATATTCAGAGCAGTTACCCATAATATTCAGAGCAGTTACCCATAATATTCAGAGCAGTTACCCATAATATTCAGAGCAGTTACCCATAATATTCAGAGCAGTTACCCATAATATTCAGAGCAGTTACCCATAATATTCAGAGCAGTTACCCGTGCGATTCAGAGCAGTTACCCATAATATTCAGAGCAGTTACCCGTGCGATTCAGAGCAGTTACCCATAATATTCAGAGCAGTTACCCGTGCGATTCAGAGCAGTTACCCATAATATTCAGAGCAGTTACCCGTGCGATTCAGAGCAATTACCCATAATATTCAGAGCAGTTACCCGTGCGATTCAGAGCAGTTACCCGTTGTATTAAGAGCAGTTACCTGTGGAACTCATTTCGTAGAATGCAAAGCAGTTACCCCTGGTATTCAGACCAATTTCTCGTGGCATTAAAGCAGTTTCCTGTACTTCTCAGAGCAGTTACTCATGGTATTCAGACCACTTTGCCGTTGAATTCAAACCAGTTTTCTGTGGTATTTAGAGCAGTTACCGGTGATATTCAGAACGCACTTGCATGGCATTCAAAACAGTTTGTTCTTTTGTGAAAGTCAAAACTGAAACATTGTAGGTCAAAGTAATGTAAACCTATCTGCACTACATTGCCTGTTTTCAAACGTGAACCGGTAGTAGAGCTCTATGTTGCTCATTTTCGAAATTGAAACAAGGTAGGACAGCTCTACATTGTTCATTTGCCAAAATTGAACCATGATATGACAGCTCTACATTTCTCATTTTCAAAATTGAAACATGATAGGACAGCTCTACATTCCTCATTTTCAAAATAGAACTATGATAGGACAGCTCTACATTTCTCATTTTCAAAATTGAAACATGATAGGACAGCTCTACATTTCTCATTTTTCAAAATTGAAACATGATAGGACAGCTCTACATTTCTCCATTTTCAAAATTGAAACATGATAGGACAGCTCTACATTTCTCATTTTCAAAATTGAAACATGGTAGGACAGCTCTACATTTCTCATTTCAAAATTGAAACATGATAGGACAGCTCTACATTTTCATTTTCAAAATTGAACCATGGTAGGACAACTCTACATTTCTCATTTTCAAATTGAAACATGATAGGACAGCTCTACATTTCTCATTTTCAAAATAGAACCATGGTAGGACAACTCTACATTTCTCATTTTCAAAATTGAACCATGATAGGACAGCTCTACATTTCTCATTTTCAAAAATTGAAACATGATAGGACAGCTCTACATTTCTCATTTTCAAAATTGAAACATGATAGGACAGCTCTTCATTGGTCATTTTCAAATTGAACCATGGTAGGACAACTCTACATTTCTCATTTTCAAAATTGAAACATGGTAGGACAACTCTACATTTCTCATTTTCAAAATAGAACCATGGTAGGACAACTCTACATTTCTCATTTTCAAATTGAAACATGATAGAGGACAGCTCTACATTTCTCATTTTCAAAATAGAACCATGATAGGACAGCTCTACATTTCATTTTCAAAATAGAACCATGATAGGACAGCTCTACATTTTATTTTCGAAATTGAAATATGATAGGACAACTCTCCGTTTCTCATTTTTTAAATTGAAACATGGTAGGACAGCTCTACATTTCTTATTTTCAAAGTTGAAACATGGTAGGACAGCTCTACATTTCTCATTTTCGAAATAGAACCATGATAGGACAGCTCTACATTTCTCATTTCGAAATTGACACTAGGACAGGACAGCTCTATATTTCTCATTTTCTAAATTGAAACATGGTAGGACAGCTCTACATTTCTCATTTTCGAAATTGACACAGGAC
>JAXRKP010002645.1:7500-27500 GCA_037039925.1 Doris montereyensis | reverse complement strand
TACCTTACCTTGCTCTGGTTTGATCTCTTATTGTTGTGTTTTTGATTTTGTCTCTTTTAGTTTCCCTACTACTCTTCTTAGATATTTCATTTCAGCTGCTTGTACTCTATTGTATTCTCTACTGTCTAAGGTCCAGGTTTCACTGCCATAGAGGAGAGTAGGACAATAATAATGGCGTTGTTTTGTTGTTGCTGGGTTATTGTTGTTTTTCTTCTTTTTTGTTCTTCTGTTTGTTCTTATCTTTTTTTTGTTGGTATGTCCAACTTATTTAGGCTTCTGTCGCAGATGTTTGTGTTATCCTCTCAATGTTTCCTACTACCTTACAAATAAGGCATGGGGAGGGGGAGAACAAGTAATGTAATCATTAGGTCGCTGGAGCTTAAGGTAAATAACGGTCTTGTAGATCTATTTTCTAGATCTATTTTCTAGATCTATTTTCTGGATCTATTTTCTAGGTCTATAATAGTATTATGAACATGTTTCTTATTATTCGATATTGACAAACTTAACCACTACCATTGTACACGGCATGTCTAAATTAACTGGAAACAATATCAATTTGTTTGTACTATCATATGGTTGCGATGGGAACATTTTGGACTTTCATTGCGAAAATACCTACAAGTTCATTTCAAATATCCTTTTTTTAGTTATGAGCAAACTTGGCAATATATTTGCACACGTTACTCGGTTCAATATCTAGCGGCACCAGTAGCTTTTTTGGATAACTAATACGGTCTTGTTTTATGAATAAAAAAAAAATAATATAGCAACCTTTCCAACTTTTTGGCAAATTTAATCACAAAAAAATTCCTTTTCCTAAAATTTAGAGAGATATCACAAATCGCTACTGGGTGAAGTTTTGTTTTGCGTTATAGAAGTTATATAATAAATTTGGGGGCAATCCGACAATAAATTTAAAAAAAGTAGATCGCATATCACTGTCTTACTTTCTTTCTTTATCAGTTCCCATTCTACCTTTCGGTATATGAGTTCAGATGACCGAGATGATTTTTCTCCAGGATGCCCTGTCCTGACATTTTCTGTTTCCTTGCAAAAACTTTAATTTCTATTCTTCAATGCCTCTTTATATCTTCTTCCCACTTTCTCCGAGGTCTGTCTTTTGGTCTTTTACATTGGGCTTTAGCACTGTATACTGATTTAGCTATTCTATCGCCATTCATTCTGTTTACATTCCCAAACCATCTCAATTGATCTTTTCTATCTTAGTTTTTATGCCATCTGCTCTGGTTTGATCTCTTATTGTTGTTTTTTTTTATTTGGTCTCTTTTTAGTTTCCCTACTACTCTTCTTAGATATTTCATTTCAGCTGCTTGTACTCTATTGTATTCTCTACTGACTATGGTCCAGGTTTCATTGCCATAGAGGAGAGTAGGACAATAAACTGTGTTGTATACTGCCATTTTGGTTTTTGTTGACAATTCTTGCTTACCTATAAATGCCTTTCCTAGATAGTTATATGTTGCACTTGCCTTTTGATTCTCTGGATGATTTCTTCGCTTAGTTTTCCCTCTGAGTTAATCATTACTCCTATATAATTGTAGCTTTGAACTTGTTTAAAATACTCCCTGCCTAATTTAAGATTTTGTGTTTTAGCTTCCAGTTACTAGCATTGTTTTGGTTTTCTTTGCATTTACTCTCATTCCTCTTTTATTTTATTCATTATAGGTCCCTTTCTGATTGTCCAAACAGAATTAAATCATCAGCAAATGAAAGTATTGATATATTTACTGGTTTGAGCTTCCACATACCTACATTCATTTTCTTCATGTTTGAGGATGCCTTTGCGACTGAATCCATAAATGTGATAAACAAAAGAGGACTTAGGACACAACCCTGTCTTACTCCCATATCTACATCAAATTCTTTCAGATACATTTCCAGCTACTCTCACTGCAAATGTTGGTTTATTGTAAAAAAATTTAATGGCTTTTTTTAAATTTTGCTTTACGTTGTCTTCTTTTAAAGAATGCCATAGTTCGTCCCTCCTCACAGTGTCAAATGCCTTTTCTAAGTCAATAAAACACAGGTGCAAGTCAATGTTTCTCTCAAGAAATTTTCTCTATTATTTGTCTAATTGTAAATATGTGATCTTGTATACTTCTTCCTGGTCTAAATTCACTCTGGTGTTCTTCAATCTGACCCTCTACTCTTTTCCTTAGTCTCATTTCCAGAATCCTGGCATACCATTTTCCTGGAACGCTAAGTAGTAATATCCCTCTATAGTTTGAGCATTCCATAGTTGATCCTTTCTTATGTATTGGTACTACCGTTCCCTTTTTCCAGTCGTCTGGCACCTGTTTGGACTTCCATGCTTGTTTACATATTGCATGTAGTAGTTTGTCTGCCTCTCTCCCTTGGTTTTTAATCATTTCTGGATAAACTTGATCTGCTCCTGGGGCTTTTCCTAATTTCACTTTCCTTATAGCTGTTTGAAGTTCTTCCATTGAGATATCTACATCTTCAGCTGTCTCCTCTGGATTATTTGTAACTCTTAATAATTGATCTGTACTCCTTGTTTCATATGTTCTGGAGGATTATGTAATTGTTGAAAATACTTCCTCCACGTTTCCATGATTTCGCTGTCTCCTTTCATTATTTCTCCTTTGGCGTTCTTAATTTGTCGTATTGGGCATGCTTTGGTCTTTCTCATGCTCTTCATTGCTCCCAGAACAGCTTTTGATTTCCTTGATAGCTTTCTTGAAGTCTTTGTCCAAACTCTTCCCACTGTTCCTGTTTTGCTTTCCTAACTTCCTCTTTGGCGATAGTTCTTTTACTCACGTAATCTATCTATCCTCTGGTCTCTTTGTTTGCAAGTATTTCTTCCAGGCATCTTTCTTTTCTTTGATCTTAGTCTTGACATTCTCATTCCACCATGCTGTTCTGTTTCCTATCTCCTTTAATTTGTTTCCTACCACAGACCTCTTCAGTACAACTGAGGAGTGTTTCTTTATATATTTGCCACTTTTCTTCTATTGTGCTTTCCTTCAGATCCATCTGCCTTTCACTGATAGATCTTTTTATCCTGGATTGGTACATTTGTTTTACTATTGGTTTATTTAGTTCTTCTATTTTGTTTAGTAGCTTTCTTCTCTTCCTTTTCTGTTTGTTTTCTTCAGTTAATAATCTCATTTTGGCTATCACTAGGTGATGATCACTAAATATTTCTGCTCCTCTGCTTACTCTAGCATCCATTGCACTGTAAAAAAGGGAACTGCTAACTATTATGTAGTCTATCATTGACTTTTCACATCTGTCTTCATTTACTCTTGTATATTTGTAGATATCTTTATGAGGAAAAATGTGTTAACTATTTTCATATTATTCTTTAGGCAAAAATCTATTAGTCTCTCTCCATTTGGAGAAGTTGTTGTCTCTCCTTCTTTACCTATTACTCCTCCAGATGTTTTTACATTGTTGCCTACTCTAGCGTTTAAATCTCTAAAACCATTAATTCCTGTTTGGGTTTGAGATTCTCTGCAGCTATTTGTAAATTATTTTCCAAAATATCTTTTTCTTCTTTGGTGGCATCTTCGTTTGGTCCATAAGCTATTAATAATTTAATTTCTCTTTTTGGTTTAATATTTACCTCTAATAGCCGTGGGCTTACACATTTCCAACTTTCTAGTAGCATTTCTTGCCTTTTATGCATTAGGAAGCCTACTCCTGCTCTAACTCTATCTTTGACATCTATTCCTGAGAATATTAAAGTATGATTTGGTCCTACATTTTCTATTCCTTGTCCTTTTTCTTTGTTTCTGTAATAGACAAAATGTCTACTTTGAATTTTTCCATTTCTTCAGCTAATTCTAACTCCTTTCCATTAATTGCCTTTACATTCTATGTTCCAAAATCACAGTCCGTGTTCTTTTCCAGGGTCGTCTTCGAAAGTTCAAGCCGGATATATCATTGTATATATTACTTTGAATCAGGTTGTTTTGGATAAGCAGGGATTAGCCCACTGTACCCTAGGTAGATGGTGGGGCTGCCACCTTGAGGCCCCCTACCGGGCTTTGTTATGTTCTGTCAGGGTTAACTCCTTTAGCGTTTAGTCATTCAAGACCAGCCTACAAGGCAGCAGGTTGTTATTTTCTGTCAGGGTTAACTCCTTAGCCCTTGATCGGTCAAGACCCAGCTGCAATGCAGCAGGTTGTTTTCTTTAAGGGTTAACTCACTTAGATTTTGGTCAGCTTAGACCTGCCTGCAAGGCAGCAGGAGACTCGTGGAGGGCGGGATCATCTACTCCCCGTACAAGTGCTTACGTGTCCACTGCCCGGGTTTATGTTGACAATTCTTGGTTATCTACAAATGCCTTTCCTAGATGGTTATATATTGCTCTTGCCTTTTGGATTCTCTGGCTGATTTCTTCTCTTAGTTTTCCCTTAGAGTTAATCATTACTCCTCGGTCATTGTAGCTGTGAACTTGTTCTAAATTCTCCCTGCCCAATTTAAGATTTTGTGTTTTAGATTCCCCAGTTACTAGCATTGTTTTGGTTTTCTTATCACTTAACTCATTCTTTTTTTATTTAGTTCATTGTTCACAATGTTTGTATTTTCGACTAAAGATCACTTTCTGATTTTCCAAACAGAACCAAATCATCAGCAAATAATATAGAATATGGCACCAACACAAAAGCAAGAGGTTATCTGTCTTGTACACAAAGGCAAGGAACAGACTAGGAATGAGCTATCGAACTGGAGACCGAATGCTTGATTAAATACTGATTACAGAATTATTACGAAAGTTATTGCTTTAAGACTGGAACACATTCTTCCCGGCATTACAAACAGTAATCAGTCTAGTTTTATTGCAGGATGCAATTGTTAAACAATAGATAAAGACGAACAGTGCGGCAAGGTGCATGTCGGAAGCGAAGGTAATGCCATAAGATAATATGAAAGCCCCATGGGGAGCAAAGACGAACAGTGCGGCAAGGGGCATGTCGGAAGTGAAGGTAATGACATAAGATAATATGAAAGCCCCATGGGGAGCAAAGACGAGATAAATACAAGGAATAGACAGAAACAAATCCTGGCCACCATGGAGGTCCAACCAGCGACCTCTGCGTCGGCACCCATCGCCTCGCCATGAAAAATGTGTGCTACCAACCGAGCGTAGTAAGATAAAGCCAATATTTTAAAAATAACAATCCATTGCTTGTATTACATACTGTAACTATTCTATTTAGGCGTTGGTACCTCAGTTCGTTGAGCGTCTGACTGCCACGCGGGAGGCACGAGTTCGATTTCCGAAGCCCCAGCTAGATTTCCGAAGCCCGAGTTAGATTTCCGAAGCCCGAGTTAGATTTCCGAAGTCCGAGTTCCATACCTGAGGCCCGAGTTAGATTCCCAAGGCCCGAGTTACATTTCCGAGGCCCGGGTTAGATTCCCGAGGCCTGAGTTCGATTCTGGAGGCCTGTGTTCCATTCCCGAGGCCCAAGTTAGATTTCCGAGGCCCGAGTTAGATTTCCAAGGCCCGAGTTAGATTTCCGAGGCCCGAGTTAGATTTCTGAGGCCTGCGTTAGATTCCTGGGGCCTGTGTTAGATTTCCGAGGCCCGAGTTAGATTTCCTAGCCTGTGTTCGATTCCCGAGGTCTGTGTTCGATTCTCGAGGCCTGTGTTCGATTCCCGAGGCCGGAGTTAGATTTCCTAGCCTGTGTTCGATTCCCGAGGCCCAAGTTAGATTTCCGAGGCCCGAATTCGGTTCCCTAGGCCTGTGTTCGATTCCTGAGGACCGAGTTCGTTTCCCGGGGACTATGTTCGATTTTCTAGGCCTGAGTTCGATTCCCGACGCCCGAGTTCAATTACCGAGGCCCGAGTTCGATTCCCTAGGCCTGTGTTCGATTCCTGAGGCCCGAGGTAGATTCCCGCGGGCCGAGTTCGATTCCAGAGGCCTGTGTTTAATTCCCCTAGGCCCGAGTTAGATTTCCGAGGCCTGAGTTCCATTCCCAGGCCTGAGTTCGATTCCTGAGGCCAGAGTTCGACTCCAGAGGCCTGTGTTCGATTACCCAGGACTGTGTTCGATTCCCGATGCCTGAATTAGATTCCCGAGGCCCGAGTTGGATTGCCGAGGCCCGAGTTCGATTCTCTAGGCCTGTGTTTGATCTCGTGAGGCCTTTGTTCGATTCTCGAGGCCCGAGTTCGATTCCTGAGGCCCGTGTTCGATTCTTGATGCCCGAGTTCGATTCTCTAGGCCTGTGTTTGATTTTTTGAGGCCTGTGTTCGATTCCCGAGGCCCATGTTTGATTCCTGAGGCCGGAGTTCGATTCCTGAGGCCCGTGTTCGATTCCTTGATGCCCCATTTCGATTTCTGAGGCCTGAATTCGATTCCCGAAGCCCGAGTTCGATTCCCAAGGCCTGTGTTCAATTCTCTAGGTCTGAGTTCGTTCCCGAGGCACGAGTTCGATTCCCGAGGCCCGAGTTTGATTCCAGAGGCCGAGTTTGATTCCCGAGACCTGAGCTCGATTCCCAAGGCCTGTGTTTGATTCCGAGGCCGGAGTTAGATTCCTGAGGCCCGAGTTCGATTCCCGAGGCCCGAGCACTCTCGAGGCCCGAGTTAGATTCCCGAGGCCCCAGTTTGATTCCCTAGGCCTGTGTTCGATTCCCGAGGCCCAAGTTTGATTCCCGAGGCCTGTGTTCGATTACCGAGGCCTGAGTTCGATTCCTGATGCCTGTGTTCGATTCGATTCCGAGGCACAAGTTTGATTCCCGAGGCCCGAGTTAGATTTCCGATGCCTGTGTTCGATTGCCTAGGCCTGTGTTCGATTCCCGAGGCCCGAGTTCGATTCTGTAGGCTTCTATGATTCCCTAGGCCTGTGTTCGATTCCTGAGGCGCGAGTTCGAATTCCTAGGCCTGTGTTCGATTCTGAGGCCTGTTTGATTAGATTCCCAAGGCCCGAGTTCGATTCCCTAGGCCTGTGTTCCATTCCCGAGGTCGGTGTTCGATTCCAGAGGACCGGGGTAGATTCCCAAGGCCCGAGTTCGATTCTCTAGCCCTGTGTTCCCGATCCCCAAGGCCTGTGTTCGATTCCCGAGGCCCAAGTTCGATTCTAGGCCCGGGTTTGATTCCCTAGGCCTGTGTTCGATCCCCAAGGCCCGAGTTCGATTCCTTAGGCCCGAGTTCGATTCCCAAGGCCCGAGTTCGATCGATTCCAGAGGCCTGAGTTCGATTCCCCTAGGCCTGAGTTCGATTCCCGAAATAGCCCTGAGTTCGATTACAGAGGCGCGAGTTCGATTCCCGAGGCCCGAGTTCGATTCCCTAGGCCAGTGTGTTCGATTCCCGAGGCCTGAGTTCGATTCATGAGACCTGTGTTCGATTCCCTAGGCCTGTGTTCGATTCCCGAGGCCGAAGTTTGATTCCCGAGGCCTGAGTTCGATTCTTGAGGCACGAGTTCGATTCCCGAGGCCCGAGTTCGATTCCCTAGGCCTGTGTTCGATTCCCGAGGTCTGAGTTCGATTCCCGAGGCCTGTGTTCGATTCCCGAGGCCTGTGTTCGATTCCCGAGGTCCCAGTGAGATTCCCGAGGCCTGTGTTCGATTCCCCAGGCCCGACTAGATTCCGGAGGCCTGTGTTCGATTCCCGAGGTCCGAGTTAGATTCCCGAGGCCTGTGTTTGATTCCCGAGGCCTGTGTTTGATTCCCTAGGCCTGTGTTTGATTCACGAGGCCTGAGTTCGATTCCCGAGGCCTGTGTTTGATTCCCTAGTCCTGAGTTTGATTCCCCTAGGGCCCGAGTTCCATTCCTAGGCCCGAGTTCGATCCCGAGGCCTGAGTTCAATTTCCTAGCCCTGAGTTATATTCCCAAGGCCTGTATTCGATTCCTGAGGTCTGTATTCGATTCCTGAGGCCTGTATTCGATTCCGTGGTCCCGAGTTCGATTCCCTAGGCCTGACTTCGATTCCCTAGGCCTGTGTTCGATTTCCGAGGCCCGAGTTCGCTTCCCGAGCCCCAGTTCGATTCCCGAGGCCCGAGTTCCATTCCTGAGGCCCGAGTTAGATTCTCGACGCCCGAGTTCGATTCCCGAGGCCTGTGTTCGATTCCTGAGGCCTGAGCTAGATTCCCAAGGCCCGAGTTCGATTCCCTAGCCCTGTTGGAGTCCCGAGGCCTGTGTTCTATTCCGAGGCCCGACTTCGATTCCTGAGGCCGGCGTTCGATTCCTGAGGCCTGAGTTCGATTCCCGAGGCCCGAGTTCGATTCCCGAGGCTTGTGTTTCATTCCTGAGCCCTGTATTAGATTCCCACGGCCCGAGTTCGATTCCCTAGGCCTGTGTTCGATTCCCTAGGCCTTGGTCGATTCCCGAGGCCCGAGTTCGCTTCCCTAGCCCTGTGTTCGATTCCCTAGGCCCGAGTTCGATTCCCCTAGGCCTGTGTTCCTGAGGCGATTCCCTAGGTCTGTGTTCGATTCCTTAGGCCTGTTTTCGATTCCCTAGGCCTGTGTTCGATTCCCGAGACCCGAGTTCGATTCTCTAGGCCTATGTTCGAATCTCCAGGCCCGAGTTCGATTCCCGAGGCCCAAGTTCGATTCCCTAGGCCTGTGTTCGTTCGCGAGGCCCGAGTTCGATTCCCGAGGCCTGTGTTTGATTCCCGAGGCTTGTGTTCGATTCCCGAGGCCCGAGTTCGATTCCCGAGGCCTGTGTTTTATTCCTGGGGCCCGAGTTTGATTCCTGAGGCTTGTGTTCGATTCCCGAGGCACGAGTTCGATTCCCGAGGCTTGTGTTCGTTTCCCGAGGCCTGAGTCCGATTCCCGAGGCTTGTGTTCGATTCCCGAGGCCCGAGTTCGATTGCCGAGGCTTGTGTTCGATTCCCTAGGCCCGAGTTCGATTCCCTAGGCCTGTGTTCGATTCCCTAGGCCTGTGTTCGATTCCCTAGGCCTGTGTTCGATTCCCTAGGCTTGTGTTGGATTCCCTAGGCCTGTGTTCCAGTCCTGAGGCCCGAGTTCGCTTCCCTAGGCCTGTGTTCGATTCCCTAGGCCCGAGTTTGATTCCCTAGGCCTGTGTTCTATTCCCGAGGCCTGAGTTCGATTCCCGAGGCCTGTGTTTGATTCCCGAGGCCTGTGTTCGATTCCCAAGGCCCGAGTTCGAATCCCGAGGCCTGTGTTCGATTCCCGAGGCCTGTGTTCGATTCCCGAGGCCCAAATTAGATTCCGGAGGCCCGATTTCGATTCCCGAGGCCTATGTTCGATTCCCTAGGCCTGAGTTCGATTCCCGAGGCCCGAGTTCGATTCCCAGGCCTGTGTTCGTTTCGTGAGGCCCAAGTTAGATTTCCCGAGGCCCAAGTTCGTTTCCCGGTGGCTATGTTCGATTCTCTAGGCCTGAGTTCCATTCCCGACGCCCGAGTTCGATTACCGAGGCCCGAGTTCGATTCCCGGCCTGCGTTCGATTCCTGAAGCCCGAGTTAGATTCTCGAGGGCCGAGTTCGATTCCAGAGGCCTGTGTTTGATTCCCGAGGCCCGAGTTAGATTCCCAAGGCCCCAGTTCGACTCTCGAGGCTCGAGTTCGATTCCCTAAGCCTGAGTTCGCTTCCTGAGGCCAGAGTTCGATTCCAGGGGCCTGTATTCCATTCCCAAGACTGTGTTCGATTCCCGATGCCTGAATTAGACTCCCGAGGCCCGAGTTGGATTGCCGTGGCCCGAGTTAGATTCCTGAGGACCGAGTTCGATTCCCGAGGCCCGAGTTAGATTTCCGAGGCCCGAGTTAGATTACCGAGGCCCGAGTTCGATTCCCCTAGGCCTGTGTTCGATTCCCGTGGCCTGTGTTTGATTCCCGAGGCCCGAGTTAGATTCCTGAGGACCGAGTTCGATTCCCGAGGCCCGAGTTAGATTTCCGAGGCCCGAGTGAGATTACCGAGGCCCGAGTTCGATTCCCTAGGCCTGTGTTCGATTCCCGAGGCCCGAGTTTGATTCTCGAGGCCTGTGTTCGATTGCGAGGTCTGTTTTCTATTCCCTAGGCCTGTGTTTGATTCCCTAGGCCTGAGTTCGATTCCCGAGGCCTATGTTCAATTCCCAAGGCCCGAGTTCAATTCCCTAGTCCCGATTTCGATTCCCGTGGCCTGTGTTCGATTCCTGAGGCCCAAGTTAGATTTCCCGAGGCCCAAGTTCGTTTCCCGAGGGCTATGTTCGATTCTTTAGGCCGGAGTTCGATTCCCGACGCCCGAGTTCGATTACCGAGGCCTGAGTTCGATTCCCTAGGCCTGTGTTCGATTCCTGAGGCCCGAGTTAGATTCCCGAGGCCCGAGTTCGATTCCCGAGACTCGAGTTCGATTCCATAGGCCTGAGTTCGATTCTGAGGCCAGAGTTCGATTCCAGAGGCCTGTGTTCGATTACCCAGGACTGTGTTCGATTCCCGATGCCCTGAATTAGATTCCCGAGGCCCGAGTTGGATTACCGAGGCCCGAGTTCGATTCCCCTAGGCCTGTGTTCGATTCCCGAGGCCCGAGTTTGATTCTCGAGGCCTGTGTTCGATTGCGAGGCCTGTTTTCTATTCCCAGGCCCGTGTTTGATTCCCTAGGCCTGAGTTCGATTCCCGAGGCCTATGTTCGATTCCCAAGGCCCGAGTTCAATTCCCTAGTCCCGATTTCGATTCCCGTGGCCTGTGTTCGATTCCTGAGGCCCAAGTTAGATTTCCCGAGGCCCAAGTTCGTTTTCCGAGGGCTATGTTCGATTCTTTAGGCCGGAGTTCGATTCCCGACACCCGAGTTCGATTACCGAGGCCTGAGTTCGATTCCTAGACCTGTGTTCGATTCCCAAGGCCCGAGTTAGATTCGAGGCCAGAGTTCGATTCCGAGACTCGAGTTCGATTCCCCAGGCCTGAGTTCGATTCCTGAGGCCAGAGTTCGATTCCAGAGGCCTGTGTTCGATTACCCAGGACTGTGTTCGATTCCCGATGCCCTGAATTAGATTCCCGAGTTGGATTGCCGAGGCCGGAGTTCGATTCTCTAGGCCTGTGTTTGATTCGTGAGGGCCGTGTTCGATTCCTGATGCCCGAGTTCGATTCTCTAGGCCTGTGTTTGATTTTTGGAGGCCTGTGTTCGATTCCCAGGGCTCATCTTTGATTCCCGAGGCCAGAGTTCGATTCCTGAGCCCCATGTTCGATTCCTAATTCGATTTCGATTTCCGAGGCCTGAATTCGATTCCCGAAGCCCGAGTTCGTGATTCCAGAGTTCGACCGAGTTTTATTCCCGAGGCCTGAGTTCGATTCCCGAGGCCTGTGTTTGATTCCCTATGCCCGAGTTAGATTCCAGAGGCCCAAAGTTCGATTCCCGAGGCCCCAGTTAGATTCCCCGAGGCACGAGTTAGATTCCCGAGGCCCGAGTTCGATTCCCTAGGCCTGTGTTCGATTCCCGAGGCGCGAGTTAGATTCCCGAGGCCCGAGTTAGATTCCCGAGGCCCGAATTATATTTCCGCGGCCCGAGTTCGATTCCCAAGGCCTGAGTTCGATTCCTGAGTGCCGAGTTCGATTCTCAAGGCCTGAGTTCGATTCCTGAGTCCCGAGTTCGATTCCCGAGGCCTGTGTTCGATTCCCGAGGCCTGTATTTGCTTCCCGAGGCCCGAATTAGATTCCCGAGGCCTGAGTTAGATTCCGAGGCCGAGTTAGATTCCCGAGGCTTGTGTTTGATTCCCGAGGCCTGTGTTCGATTCCCCAGGCCCGTGTTCGATTACTGAGGCCCAAATTCCATTCATAAGGCCCATGGCCGATTCCACAAGGCCAGAATTCGATTCCTGACGTTAGAGTTTGATTCCCGAGGCCCGAATTAGATTTCCGAGGCGTGAGTTCGATCACCGAGGCCTGTGTTCGATTCCCAAATCCCAAGTGAGATTTCCGAGGCCCGAGTTAGATTTCCAAGACCTGTGTTCGATTCCCGAGACCCGAGTTAGATTTCCGTTGCCTGTGTTCGATTCACTAGGCCTGTGTTCGATTCCCGAGGCCCGAGTTCGAATCCATAGGCTTCTATGATTCCCTAGGCCTGTGTTCTATTCCTCAGGTGCGAGTTCCATTTCCTAGGCCTGTGTTCGATTCCGAGGCCTGTGTTAGATTCCCAAGGCCCGAGTTCGATTCCCTAGGCCTGTGTTCCATTCCCGAGGTCTGTGTTCGATTCCCGAGGGCCGACTTAGATTCCCAAGGCCCGAGTTCGATTCTCTATCCCTGTGTTCGATTCCCGAGGCCTGTGTTCGATTCCCTAAGCCCAAGTTCGATTCCCTAGGCCTGTGTTCGATTCCCTCTCGATTCGATTCCCTAGGCCTGTGTTCGATTCCCTAGGCCTGTGTTCGATTCCCTAGGTCAGTGTTTGATCCCCGAGGCCTGAGTTCGATTCCCGAGGCCTGTGTTCGATTCCCTAGGCCTGAGTTCGATTCCCCAGGCCCGAATTGGATTCCCTAGGCCTATGTTCGATCCCCAAGGCCCGAGTTCGATTCCTTAGGCCTGAGTTCGATTCCCGAGGCCCGAGTTCGATTCCTCCGAGGCCTGAGTTCGATTTCAAAGGCCTAAGTTCGATTCCCTAGGCATGAGTTTGATTCCCGAGGCGCGAGTTCGATTCCCGAGGCCGGAGTTCGATTCCCTAGGCCTGTGTTCGATTCCCGAGGCCTGAGTTCGATTCATGAGGCCTGTGTTCGATTCCCTAGGCCTGTGTTCGATTCCCGAGGCCCAAGTTTGATTCCTGAGGCCTGAGTTCGATTCCTGAGGCACGAATTCGATTCCCGAGGCCCGAGTTCGATTCCCTAGGCCTGCGTTCGATTCCGAGGCTCGAGCTCGATTCCGGAGGCCTGTGTTCGATTCCCTAGGCCTGTGTTCGATTCCCTAGGCCTGTGTTCGATTCCTGAGGCCTGTGTTCGATTCCCTAGGTCAGTGTTTCATCCCCGGGGCCTGAGTTCGATTTCCGAGGCCTGTGTTCGATTCCCTAGGCCTGAGTTCGATTCCTGAGGCTCGAGTTTGATTCCCTAGGCCTGTGTCCGATCCCCAAGGCCCGAGTTCGATTCCTTAGGCCTGAGTTCGATTCCCGAGGCCCGAGTTCGATTCCCGAGGCCCGAGTTCGATTCCAAAGGCCCGAGTTCGATTCCCTAGGCCTGAGTTTGATTCCCGAGGCGCGAGTTCGATTCCCGAGGCCGGAGTTCCATTCCCTAGGCCTGTGTTCGATTCCCGAGGCCTGAGTTCGATTCATGAGGCCTGTGTTCGATTCCCTAGGCCTGTGTTCGATTCCCGAGGGTCAAGTTTGATTCCCGAGGCCTGAGTTCGATTCCTGAGGCACGAGTTCGATTCCCGAGGCCCGAGTTTGATTCCCTAGGCCTGAGTTCGATCCCGGAGGCCTGTGTTCGATTCCCGAGGTCTGAGTTCGATTTCCTAGGCCTGTGTTCGATTCCCGAGGCCTGTGTTCGATTCCCGAGGTCCCAGTGAGATTCCTGAGGCCTGTGTTCGATTCCCGAGGCCCGAATTAGATTCCGGAGGCCTGTGTTCGATTCCCGAGGCCCGAGTTAGATTCCCGAGGCCTGTGTTCGATTCCCGAGGCCTGTGTTCGATTCCCCTAGGCCTGTGTTTGATTCCCGAGGCCTGTGTTCGATTCCCTAGTCCTGAGTTCGATTCCCGTGGCCCGAGTTAGATTACCGAGGCCAGAGTTCGATTCCCGAGGCCTGAGTTTGATTCCCTAGGCCCGAGTTCGATTCCCTAGGCCCGAGTTCGATCCCGAGGCCTGAGTTCAATTCCCGAGACCTGTATTCGATTCCTGAAGCCTGTATATGATTCCTGAGGCCTGTATTCGATTTCCTGAGCCTGAGTTCGATTCCCTGGGCCTGAATTCGATTCCCTAGGCCTGTGTTCGATACCCGAGGCCCGAGTTCGCTTCCGAGGCCCGAGTTCGATTCCCGAGGCCCGAGTTAGATTCCTGAGGCCCGAGTTAGATTCTCGACGCCCGAGTTCGATTCCCTAGGCCTGTGTTCGATTTCCGAGGCCTGTGTTCGATTCCTGAGGCCCGAGTTAGATTCCCAAGGCCCGAATTCGATTCCCTAGCCCTGTTGGATTACCGAGGCCTGTGTTCTATTCCCGAGGCCCGACTTCGATTCCTGAGGCCCGCGTTCGATTCCGAGGCCTGAGTTCGATTCCTGAGGCCCGAGTTCGATTCCCGAGGCTTGTGTTCGATTCCCGACGCCTGTATTAGATTCCCACGGCCCGAGTTCGATTCCCTAGGCCTGTGTTCGCTTCCCTAGGCCTGTGGTCGATTCCCGAGGCCCGAGTTCGATTCCCTAGCCCTGTGTTCGATTCCCTAGGCCCGAGTTCGATTCCCGAGGCGCGAGTTCGATTCCCTAGGCGTGTGTTCGATTCCCGAAGCCCGACTTCGATTCCCTAGGCTTGTGTTCGATTCCCGAGGCCCGAGTTCGATTCCCGAGGCTTGTGTTCTATTCCCTAGGCTTGTCTTCGATTCCCTAGACTTGTGTTCGATTCCCCTAGGCTGGTGCTCGATTCATGAGGCCCGAGTTCGATTCCCTAGGCTTGTGTTCGATTCCCTAGGCTTGCGTTCGATTCCCTAGTCTTGTGTTCGATTCCCTAGGCTTGTGTTCGATTCCCGAGGCCCGAGTTCGATTCCCTAGTCTTGTGTTCGATTCCTAGGCTTGTGTTCAATTCCCTAGTCTTGTGTTCGATTCCCTAGGCTTGTGTTCGATTCACAAGGCCCGAGTTCGATTCCCGAGACCTGTGTTTGATTCCCGAGGCCTGTGTTCGATTCCTTAGGCCTGTTTTCGATTCCCTAGGCCTGTGTTCGATTCCCGAGACCCGAGTTCGATTCTCTAGGCCTATGTTCGAATCTCCAGGCCCGAGTTCGATTCCCGAGGCCCAAGTTCGATTCCCTAGGCCTGTGTTCGTTCGCGAGGCCCGAGTTCGATTCCCGAGGCCTGTGTTTGATTCCCGAGGCTTGTGTTCGATTCCCGAGGCCCGAGTTCGATTCCCGAGGCCTGTGTTTTATTCCTGGGGCCCGAGTTTGATTGCCGAGGCTTATGTTCGATTCCCGAGGCACGAGTTCGATTCCCGAGGCTTGTGTTCGTTTCCCGAGGCCTGAGTCCGATTCCCGAGGCTTGTGTTCGATTCCCGAGGCCCGAGTTCGATTGCCGAGGCTTGTGTTCGATTCCCTAGGCCCGAGTTCGATTCCCTAGGCCTGTGTTCGATTCCCTAGGCCTGTGTTCGATTCCCTAGGCCTGTGTTCGATTCCCTAGGCTTGTGTTGGATTCCCTAGGCCTGTGTTCCAGTCCTGAGGCCCGAGTTCGCTTCCCTAGCCCTGTGTTCGATTCCCTAGGCCCGAGTTCGATTCCCTAGGCCTGTGTTCGATTCCCTAGGTCTGTGTTCGATTCCTTAGGCCTGTTTTCGATTCCCTAGGCCTGTGTTCGATTCCCGAGACCCGAGTTCGATTCTCTAGGCCTATGTTCGAATCTCCAGGCCCGAGTTCGATTCCCGAGGCCCAAGTTCGATTCCCTAGGCCTGTGTTCGTTCGCGAGGCCCGAGTTCGATTCCTGAGGCCTGTGTTTGATTCCCGAGGCTTGTGTTCGATTCCCGAGGCCCGAGTTCGATTCCCGAGGCCTGTGTTTTATTCCTGGGGCCCGAGTTTGATTCCCGGAGGCTTGTGTTCGATTCCCGAGGCACGAGTTCGATTCCCGAGGCTTGTGTTCGTTTCCCGAGGCCTGAGTCCGATTCCCGAGGCTTGTGTTCGATTCCCGAGGCCCGCAGTTCGATTGCCGAGGCTTGTGTTCGATTCCCTAGGCCCGAGTTCGATTCCCTAGGCCTGTGTTCGATTCCTAGGCCTGTGTTCGATTCCCTAGGCCTGTGTTCGATTCCCTAGGCTTGTGTTGGATTCCCTAGGCCTGTGTTCCAGTCCTGAGGCCCGGAGTTCCTTCCCCTAGGCCTGTGTTCGATTCCCTAGGCCCGAGTTTGATTCCCTAGGCCTGTGTTCTATTCCCGAGGCCTGAGTTCGATTCCCGAGGCCTGTGTTTGATTCCCGAGGCCTGTGTTCGATTCCCAAGGCCCGAGTTCGAATCCCGAGGCCTGTGTTCGATTCCCGAGGCCTGTGTTCGATTCCCGAGGCCCAAATTAGATTCCGGAGGCCCGATTTCGATTCCCGAGGCCTATGTTCGATTCCCTAGGCCTGAGTTCGATTCCCGAGGCCCGAGTTCGATTCCCAGGCCTGTGTTCGTTTCGTGAGGCCCAAGTTAGATTTCCCGAGGCCCAAGTTCGTTTCCCGGTGGCTATGTTCGATTCTCTAGGCCTGAGTTCCATTCCCGACGCCCGAGTTCGATTACCGAGGCCCGAGTTCGATTCCCTCGGCCTGCGTTCGATTCCTGAAGCCCGAGTTAGATTCTCGAGGGCCGAGTTCGATTCCAGAGGCCTGTGTTTGATTCCGAGGCCCGAGTTAGATTCCCAAGGCCCCAGTTCGACTCTCGAGGCTCGAGTTCGATTCCCTAGGCCTGAGTTCGCTTCCTGAGGCCAGAGTTCGATTCCAGAGGCCTGTATTCCATTCCCAAGACTGTGTTCGATTCCCGATGCCTGAATTAGACTCCCGAGGCCCGAGTTGGATTGCCGTGGCCCGAGTTAGATTCTGAGGACCGAGTTCGATTCCCGAGGCCCGAGTTAGATTTCCGAGGCCCGAGTTGGATTACCGAGGCCCGAGTTCGATTCCCTAGGCCTGTGTTCGATTCCCGTGGCCTGTGTTTGATTCCCGAGGCCCGAGTTAGATTCCTGAGGACCGAGTTCGATTCCCGAGGCCTGAGTTAGATTTCCGAGGCCCGAGTGAGATTACCGAGGCCCGAGTTCGATTCCCTAGGCCTGTGTTCGATTCCCGAGGCCCGAGTTTGATTCTCGAGGCCTGTGTTCGATTGCGAGGTCTGTTTTCTATTCCCTAGGCCTGTGTTTGATTCCCTAGGCCTGAGTTCGATTCCCGAGGCCTATGTTCAATTCCCAAGGCCCGAGTTCAATTCCCTAGTCCCGATTTCGATTCCCGTGGCCTGTGTTCGATTCCTGAGGCCCAAGTTAGATTTCCCGAGGCCCAAGTTCGTTTCCCGAGGGCTATGTTCGATTCTTTAGGCCGGAGTTCGATTCCCGACGCCCGAGTTCGATTACCGAGGCCTGAGTTCGATTCCCTAGGCCTGTGTTCGATTCCTGAGGCCCGAGTTAGATTCCCGAGGCCCGAGTTCGATTCCCGAGACTCGAGTTCGATTCCATAGGCCTGAGTTCGATTCTGAGGCCAGAGTTCGATTCCAGAGGCCTGTGTTCGATTACCCAGGACTGTGTTCGATTCCCGATGCCCTGAATTAGATTCCCGAGGCCCGAGTTGGATTACCGAGGCCCGAGTTCGATTCCCTAGGCCTGTGTTCGATTCCCGAGGCCCGAGTTTGATTCTCGAGGCCTGTGTTCGATTGCGAGGCCTGTTTCTATTCCCTAGGCCCGTGTTTGATTCCCTAGGCCTGAGTTCGATTCCCGAGGCCTATGTTCGATTCCCAAGGCCCGAGTTCAATTCCCTAGTCCCGATTTCGATTCCCGTGGCCTGTGTTCGATTCCTGAGGCCCAAGTTAGATTTCCAGAGGCCCAAGTTCGTTTTCCGAGGGCTATGTTCGATTCTTTAGGCCGAGTTCAATTCCCGACACCTGAGTTCGATTACCGAGGCCTGAGTTCGATTCCCTAGACCTGT
This sequence comes from Doris montereyensis, assembly GCA_037039925.1. NCBI lineage: Eukaryota > Metazoa > Mollusca > Gastropoda > Nudibranchia > Dorididae > Doris > Doris montereyensis. The sequence continues at coordinate 9,830 of JAXRKP010002645.1, read as the reverse complement.
GTTCGATTCCCAAGGCCCGAGTTAGATTCCCGAGGCCAGAGTTCGATTCCTGAGACTCGAGTTCGATTCCCCAGGCCTGAGTTCGATTCCTGAGGCCAGAGTTCGATTCCAGAGGCCTGTGTTCGATTACCCAGGACTGTGTTCGATTCCCGATGCCCTGAATTAGATTCCCAGTTGGATTGCCGAGGCCGGAGTTCGATTCTCTAGGCCTGTGTTTGATTCGTGAGGGCCGTGTTCGATTCCTGATGCCCGAGTTCGATTCTCTAGGCCTGTGTTTGATTTTTGAGGCCTGTGTTCGATTCCCCGGGGCTCATGTTTGATTCCCGAGGCCAGAGTTCGATTCCTGAGCCCCATGTTCGATTCCTAATTCCCGATTTCGATTTCCGAGGCCTGAATTCGATTCCCGAAGCCCGAGTTTGATTCCCAAGGCTCGTGTTCAATTCTCTAGGTCTGAGTTCGTTCCCGAGGCACGAGTTCTATTCCCAGGCCCGAGTTCGATTCCAGAGGCCCGAGTTTTATTCCCGAGGCCTGAGTTCGATTCCGAGGCCTGTGTTTGATTCCTATGCCCGAGTTAGATTCCAGAGGCCCAAGTTCGATTCCCGAGGCCCCAGTTAGATTCCCGAGGCACGAGTTAGATTCCCGAGGCCCGAGTTCGATTCCCTAGGCCTGTGTTCGATTCCCGAGGCGCGAGTTAGATTCCCGAGGCCCGAGTTAGATTCCCGAGGCCCGAATTATATTTCCGCGGCCCGAGTTCGATTCCCAAGGCCTGAGTTCGATTCCTGAGTGCCGAGTTCGATTCTCAAGGCCTGAGTTCGATTCCTGAGTCCCGAGTTCGATTCCCGAGGCCTGTGTTCGATTCCCGAGGCCTGTATTTGCTTCCCGAGGCCCGAATTAGATTCCCGAGGCCCGAGTTAGATTCCGAGGCCCGAGTTAGATTCCCGAGGCTTGTGTTTGATTCCCGAGGCCTGTGTTCGATTCCCCAGGCCCGTGTTCGATTACTGAGGCCCAAATTCCATTCATAAGGCCCATGGCCGATTCCACAAGGCCAGAATTCGATTCCTGACGTTAGAGTTTGATTCCCGAGGCCCGAATTAGATTTCCGAGGCGTGAGTTCGATCACCGAGGCCTGTGTTCGATTCCCAAATCCCAAGTGAGATTTCCGAGGCCCGAGTTAGATTTCCAAGACCTGTGTTCGATTCCCGAGACCGAGTTAGATTTCCGTTGCCTGTGTTCGATTCACTAGGCCTGTGTTCGATTCCCGAGGCCCGAGTTCGAATCCATAGGCTTCTATGATTCCCTAGGCCTGTGTTCTATTCCTCAGGTGCGAGTTCCATTTCCTAGGCCTGTGTTCGATTCCGAGGCCTGTGTTAGATTCCCAAGGCCCGAGTTCGATTCCCTAGGCCTGTGTTCCATTCCCGAGGTCTGTGTTCGATTCCCGAGGGCCGACTTAGATTCCCAAGGCCCGAGTTCGATTCTCTATCCCTGTGTTCGATTCCCGAGGCCTGTGTTCGATTCCCTAAGCCCAAGTTCGATTCCCTAGGCCTGTGTTCGATTCCCTCTCGATTCGATTCCCTAGGCCTGTGTTCGATTCCCTAGGCCTGTGTTCGATTCCTAGGTCAGTGTTTGATCCCCGAGGCCTGAGTTCGATTCCCGAGGCCTGTGTTCGATTCCCTAGGCCTGAGTTCGATTCCCGAGGCCCGAATTGGATTCCCTAGGCCTATGTTCGATCCCCAAGGCCCGAGTTCGATTCCTTAGGCCTGAGTTCGATTCCCGAGGCCCGAGTTCGATTCCCGAGGCCTGAGTTCGATTTCAAAGGCCTAAGTTCGATTCCCTAGGCATGAGTTTGATTCCCGAGGCGCGAGTTCGATTCCCGAGGCCGGAGTTCGATTCCCTAGGCCTGTGTTCGATTCCCGAGGCCTGAGTTCGATTCATGAGGCCTGTGTTCGATTCCCTAGGCCTGTGTTCGATTCCCGAGGCCCAAGTTTGATTCCTGAGGCCTGAGTTCGATTCCTGAGGCACGAATTCGATTCCCGAGGCCCGAGTTCGATTCCCTAGGCCTGCGTTCGATTCCGAGGCTCGAGCTCGATTCCGAGGCCTGTGTTCGATTCCCTAGGCCTGTGTTCGATTCCCCTAGGCCTGTGTTCGATTCCTGAGGCCTGTGTTCGATTCCCTAGGTCAGTGTTTCATCCCGGGGCCTGAGTTCGATTTCCGAGGCCTGTGTTCGATTCCCTAGGCCTGGTTCGATTCCTGAGGCTCGAGTTTGATTCCCTAGGCCTGTGTCCGATCCCCAAGGCCCGAGTTCGATTCCTTAGGCCTGAGTTCGATTCCCG
>JAXRKP010002644.1:0-37500 GCA_037039925.1 Doris montereyensis | reverse complement strand
AATAATCTAAGCTCCCCAAAATCAGCTTCAAGTACGTAAGGTTGGTGGCATGCAACTTCCCCCATCCCCCCACCCCCTTGTTTTTCTCTGTGCTTTTTGAGGGTTCTACAGGTCTTTCCCTGCCCCATCTTTCACTAATCTGTCACATGTTGTTTCCTCTCAGTTCACCCTGAGATCACCACATATGGAGGACAGGTAAAAGTTCAGTGAAACCCACCTCCTCCTTTTGTTTTAGACCGTTGCTCCATCCACGTCCCCAGATTCTTCTTGATTCATGTTTTTAAAACAAATAATGCGTTCATGATTGTCTGCCAAAGTTCTTTTTTCTATCACCCTAACTACTCTTTCCTTAGATTAAAGAACATGACATTGGCATTTCATAATTTATGTTGTATTTTGATAATTTTGGACAATGATAATACAACACCATAAATAAGCTCATGTATTTGAAATATCATGATCGAAACTCAATCAAAAAGGGATGACTGAATTTATTCTTCTTACACGTTCACATTGTGTGGAGGGTGTATGTTTGAGTCCTTGTTCCTTGTAGAGTTTGAGTTTGGTTTACCCACATCCACAACTAAGGTGATCTCGCGGGTTTGGGTAGAATTTTTATAATTTACCCACATCCACAACTAAGGTGTTCTCAGGGTTTGGGTAGAATTTTATAATTTACCCACATCCACAACTGAGTGTTCTCAAGGGTTGGGTAGAATTTTTATAATTTACCCACATCCACAACTGAGGTGTTTTCAAGGGTTTGGGTAGAATTTTTATAATTGCCCACATCCACAACTGAGGTGAACTCAAGGGTTTGGGTAGAATGTTTTTTTAATTTGCCCGGACTGCCCTATAAACAGCCAAGGTCTTCAACGAGTACAGAGTGTTGTGACCTGCACACAGGATTTGTTTTTATCGTCCAGCCTCCGATGGGGACTAGGTATCGCCCTACCTACCTGCATCAGGGGGTGTAGATTTTACTTGAAAAAACTCTAGAAAATTTGTTATCCTTGCCAGGGCTTGAACCTACAGCTTTTTGGTGGAGAGGCTGACGTCTTCCCTCTGGACGACCGAGTCCTCTCTCTTTGTGGAGATTTATATGTCTGTGAGTTTATAATTGTTGTTGCTCTTTTGTTGTCCATTGGCAGGGATTGCAACTAGGTCTTACTTCTTTTCTTGCACTCACTGATTTCTGATCTTGCTGTGCTGTTCCTTCTTGTTTGTGTCTGACTGGTGGGAATTGATAGTAGGTCCTAACTAGTTATGTGTGTGATTAGTGAATTGATAGTAGGTCCTAACTAGTTCTGTGTGTGATTGGTGGGAATTGATAGTACGTCCTAACTAGTTCTGTGTGTGATTGGTGGGAATTGATAGTACGTCCTAACTAGTTCTGTGTGTGATTGGTGGGAATTGATAGTACGTCCTAACTAGTTCTGTGTGTGAGATTGGTGGGAATTGATAATAGGTCCTAACTAGTTCTGTGTGTGATTGGTGGGATTTGATGGTAGGTCCTAACTAGTTCTGTGTGTGATTGGTGGGAATTGATGGTAGGTCCTAACTAGTTCTGTGTGTGATTGGTGGGAATTGATAGTAGTTAGTAGGTCCTAACTAGTTCTGTGTGTAATTGGTGGGATTTGATGGTAGGTTCTGACTAGTTCTGTGTGTGATTGGTGGGAATTGATAGTAGGTCCTAACTAGTTCTGTGTGTGATTGGTGGGATTTGATGGTACGTCCTAAGTAGTTCTGTGTGTGATTGGTGGGAATTGATAGTAGGTCCTAACTAGTTCTGTGTGTGATTGGTGAGAGTTGGATGGTACGTCCTAACTAGTTCTGTGTGTGATTGGTGGGAATTGATAGTAGGTCCTAACTAGTTCTGTGTGTGATTGGTGAGAGTTGATGGTACGTCCTAAGTAGTTCTGTGTGTGATTGGTGGGAATTGATAGTAGGTCCTAACTAGTTCTGTGTGTGATTGGTGGGAGTTGATAGTACGTCCTAACTAGTTCTATGTGTGATTGGTGGGAATTGATAGTACGTCCTAACTAGTTCTGTGTGTGATTGGTGGGATTTGATGGTAAGTCGTAGTTCTGTGTGTGATTGGTGGGATTTTGATGGTAAGTCGTAGTTCTGTGTGATTGGTGGGATTTGATGGTAAGTCGTAGTTCTGTGTGTGATTGGTGGGATTTGATGGTAAGTCGTAGTTCTGTGTGTGATTGGTGGATTTGATGGTAAGTCGTAGTTCTGTGTGTGATTGGTGGGATTTGATGGTAAGTCGTAGTTCTGTGTGTGATTGGTGGGAGTTGATGGTAAGTCGTAGTCATAGTTCTGTGTGTCATTGGTCGAGTTGATGGTAAGTACTAGTACTTACACTCAACAATAATTGAAGAAATAACACCCTCTCAACACTCAACAATGATAAAGAAATGTCACCCTCTCAACACTCAAGAATGATAAGATGCCACCCTCTCAACACTCAAGAATGATAAAAGAAAAGTCTCCCTCTCAAAACTCAACGGTGATAAAAGAAATGTCACCCTTTCCAAACCCAACAATGATACAAGAAATGTCACCCTCTCAAAACTCAACAATTTGTAAAGAAATGCCACACTCTCAACACTCAACAATGACAACAGAAATGGCACTGTCTCAACATTCAACAATGATAACAGAAATTTCACTCTCTCAACACTCAACAATCATAAAGAAATGTCACCCTCTTAACAACAATGATAACAAATGGCAACGTCTCAACATTCAACAATCATAAAAGAAATGGCACCCTCTCAACACTTAACATTAATAAAAGAAATGTCATGCTCTCAACACTCAACAATGATAAAAAAATGTCACCCTCTCAAACTAACAATGGTAAAAGAAATGCCACACTCTCCAACACTCAACAATGATAACAGAAATGGCACTGTCTCAACATTCAACAATGATAACAGAAATAGCACTCTTTCAACATTCAACACTGATAAAAGAAATGTCACCCTCAACACTCAACAGTGATAAAGAAATGTCACCAACACTCAACAATGGTAAAAGAAATGCCATACTCTCAACATTCAACAATGATAACAGAAATGGCACCCTCAACATTCAACAATGATAAATGAAATTGCACCCTCTCAACTCTCACCACAGATAAATATATGGCACCCTCTCATTCTCAACATTTAAGAATGGAAAAAGAAATTTCACCCTCTCAACACTCAACGATAACAGAAATGTCACCCTCTCAACACTCAACAATGGTAAAAGAAATGCCACCCTCTCAACACTCAACAATGATAACAGAAATGGCTCCCTCTCAACATTCAACACTGATAAAAAGATATGACACCCTCTAACACCCAACACTGATAAACGATATGGCACTCTCTTAACATTCAACAATGATAATTCACCCTCTCCAACATTCAACAATGATAAAAGAAATATTACCCTCTCAACACTCACCAATGATAACAGAAATTTCACCTTCTCAACACTCAACAATGACAAAAAAATGTCATCCTTTCAACACTCAACAATGATAAGAGAAATGCCACACTCTCAACACTCAACAATGATAAAGGAAATACCACCCTCTCAACACTCACCAATGATAAAAGAAATGTCATCCTCTCAACACTCAACAATGATAAAAGAAATGTTACCTCGTCAACACTAAACAATAATAAGAGAAATGCCACAATCTCAACACTCAACAATGATAACAGAAATGTCACCCTCTCAACACTCAACAATGATAAAAGAAATGTCACCCTCTCAACACTCAAGAATGATAAAAGAAATGTCACCCTCTCAACATTCAACAATGATAAAAGAAATGTCACTCTCTCAACACTCAACGATGATAAAAGAAATATCACTCTCTCAACATTCAACAATGATAACAGAAATGGCATCCTCTCAACATTCAACAATGATAAAAGAAATGTCACCCTCTTAACACTCAACAATGATAAAAGAAATGTCACCCTCTCAATACTCAACAATGATAAAAGAGATGTCACCTTCTCAACACTGAACAATGATAAAAGAAATGTCACCCTCCAACATTCAACAATGGTAAAAGAAATTCCACCCTCTCAACAATGATAAGAGAAATGTCACCCTCTCAACACTCAACAGTGATAAAAGAAATGTCATCCTTTCAACACTCAACAATGATAAAAGAAATGTCACCCTGTCAACATTAAACAATTATAAAAGGAATGTCACCCTCTCAACACTCAACAATGATAAGAGAAATGTCACCCTCTCAACACTCACAGTGATAAAAGAAATGTCACCCTTTCAACACTCAAATATGATAAAAGGAATGTCACCCTGTCAACATTAAACAATTATAAAAGGAATGTCACGCTGTCAACACTCAACTATGTTTTTGTTTTTTTTAATGGAGCACTACGGTATGTGTAAAGAAACAAAGTTTATTCTTTTGGATGAAACAAAGTTTATTCTTTTTGGATGAAACAAAGTTTATTCTTTTTGGATGAAACAAAGTTTATTCTTTTTGGATGAAACAAAGTTTATTCTTTTTGGATGAAACAAAGTTTATTCTTTTTGGATGAAACAAAGTTTATTCTTTTTGGATGAAACAAAGTTTATTCTTTTTGGATGAAACAAAGTTTATTCTTTTGGGATGAAACAAAGTTTATTCTTTTGGGATGAAACAAAGATTATTCTGTTTTAAAGAAACAGAGTTTTTTTTTTAAAGAAACAAAGTTTATTCTTTTTTAAAGAAACAAAGTTTATTCTTTTTAAAAAAAACAAAGTTTATTCTTTTTTAAAGAAACAAAGTTTATTCTTTTTTAAAGAAACAAAGTTTATTCTTTTTTAAAGAAACAAAGTTTATTCTTTTTGGATGAAACAAAGTTTATTCTTTCTGGATGAAACAAAGTTTATTCTTTCTGGATGAAACAAAGTTTATTCTTTTTTAAAGAAACAAAGTTTATTCTTTCTGGATGAAACAAAGTTTATTCTTTCTGGATGAAACAAAGTTTATTCTTTTTTAAAGAAACAAAGTTCATTCTTTTTTAAAGAAACAAAGTTTATTCTTTTTTAAAGAAACAAAGTTTATTCTTTTTTAAAGAAACAAAGTTTATTCTTTTTTAAAGAAACAAAGTTTATTCTTTTTGGATGAAACAAAGTTTATTCTTTTTGGATGAAACAAAGTTTATTCTTTCTGGATGAAACAAAGTTTATTCTTTCTGGATGAAACAAAGTTTATTCTTTTTTAAAGAAACAAAGTTTATTCTTTCTGGATGAAACAAAGTTTATTCTTTCTGGATGAAACAAAGTTTATTCTTTTTTAAAGAAACAAAGTTCATTCTTTTTTAAAGAAACAAAGTTTATTCTTTTTTAAAGAAACAAAGTTTATTCTTTTTTAAAGAAACAAAGTTTATTCTTTTTGGATGAAACAAAGTTTATTCTTTTGGGATGAAACAAAGTTTATTCTTTTGGGATGAAACAAAGATTATGCTGTTTTAAAGAAACAGAGGTTTTTTTTTAAAGAAACAAAGTTTATTCTTTTTTAAAGAAACAAAGTTTATTCTTTTTAAAAAAAACAAAGTTTATTCTTTTTTAAAGAAACAAAGTTTATTCTTTTTTAAAGAAACAAAGTTTATTCTTTTTTAAAGAAACAAAGTTTATTCTTTTTGGATGAAACAAAGTTTATTCTTTCTGGATGAAACAAAGTTTATTCTTTCTGGATGAAACAAAGTTTATTCTTTTTTAAAGAAACAAAGTTTATTCTTTCTGGATGAAACAAAGTTTATTCTTTCTGGATGAAACAAAGTTTATTCTTTTTTAAAGAAACAAAGTTCATTCTTTTTTAAAGAAACAAAGTTTATTCTTTTTTAAAGAAACAAAGTTTATTCTTTTTTAAAGAAACAAAGTTTATTCTTTTTGGATGAAACAAAGTTTATTCTTTCTGGATGAAACAAAGTTTATTCTTTCTGGATGAAACAAAGTTTATTCTTTTTTGGATGAAACAAAGTTTATTCCTTTTCTGGATGAAACAAAGTTTATTCTTTCTGGATGAAACAAAGTTTATTCTTTTGGATGAAACAAAGTTTATTCTTTCTGATGAAACAAAGTTTATTCTTTCTGGATGAAACAAAAGTTGTTTTTTTTTAAAGAAACAAAGTTTATTCTTTTTTTAAAGAAACAAAGTTTATTCTTTTTTAAAGTTAAAGAAACAAAGCTTATTCTTTTTGGATGAAACCAAAGTTTATTCCTTTGAAAGAAACAAAGTTTATTCATAAAAAAAACCAAAGTTTATTCTTTTTTAAAGTAACAAAGTTTACTCTTTTTTAAAGTAACAAAGCTTTACTCTATTTAAAGGCGAAATATGACACAAGTGACAACTTCACTAATAAAGACAGAACAAAATGTGACGTTTCGGGTATAACCCTTCGTCAGACAACAAACGAGAAATATTTAGAATCTAGATATAAGTCATACCTCCGGCATCACACAATGTGATGTCAAAAGAAAAACATAAAGGAGAAAGAAAGAAAGAAAAAGACAGTGATGTTAAGAAACGTAACAGAGGGGGGGGGGGGGGGGGGGGGAGGGGGGGGGGTGTGAAGAAAGAGCGAGAGTGGAAGGTTCAGATCTAGAATGAAATAAAAAATATGAAAATAAGTAAGTAATAAAAGGTGAGAAGGAGATAGAGAGAATGAGAGAAATAGAGAGAAAGTGTGTGCGTGTGTGTGTGTGTGTGTGTGTGTGAGAGAGAGAGAGAGAGAGAGAGAGAGAGAGAGAGAGAGAGAGAGAGAGAGAGAGAGAGAGAGAGAGAGAGAGAGAGAGAGAGAGAGAGAGAGAGAGAGAGAGAGAGAGAGAGAGAGAGAGAGAGAGAGAGAGTGAAAGAAAGAGAGAGAGAGAAAGAAAGAAAAAATGCAGGGAAGAAAGAAAGGGAGAGAGAGTGTGAGTATGGGAAACAAGAACGAAAAAATAGGATAAATGTAAGACCAGATCTATATCTCACTGGGTCTAGAAAGAAGAAATGATAGGATAAATGTAAGACTAGATCTATATCTCACTGGGTCTAGAAAGAAGAAATAATAGAGATTGAATGAAAGAAAGTATTAATCAAGACAAAATTTTACACTGAAGGTGCGAAATTTATATAAATTACAAATTTATCGATGCAATAAGGGAAGAGAGTAAACAACTTATTTGAAATTTCAAAAAATGCCAGTTAGACTAGCTGATGCCATCCAAGTTATCAAAATTTCCAAGTTATTTTCTCCTTGGTGATAAAATAAGGCCTATCTGGTAATGGTAAGAAACTGTGTGCAAAGTTGCTTCCAAATGGTGAACGTAAAGAAATAAAAAATACAAAAATAGAATTTGTAAAAAGTGTAGATGCTCACTATTGAGTATGCTACCAGACGGGCACACGATTTGAATGCTAGAGGGACCCAACTTTGCCCGGGATAGAAGGGGTGGGGGGCAGGGTTAGGGTGATAGTTTCATGGGGGTGGTGGGGGATGCAGATGGGGTAGGGTAGAGGATGGCATGGGTCAGGGATAGTAATAGCGTGTGCCCGGCAATGGGAGTTACTCCAGAGAAAATTATACAAATTGGATGTAAGACGTTCATACTGTCAGGTTGATTGGGCCCAATCTTACTATAAGCCGGTTCTCTAAAGACTCCCAGACTCAGCACCACCGGTACATGACCTGAGAATGCATACTTTCAGGTCATGGGTTCCTCGATGTCCAGTGTCCATTAAAAATGTAAAGGCACGGTTTAAGCTTTCGCAGTATTCATCTCTCTGTGATGGCCAAATCTGTTGAGAGTTGCAAGCCAGTTTCTCCGATATAGACCATTCCACAATGACTGCAGCAAAGAGCATAAAATTACATTGCGAGAGGCGCAGGAGAATTGCCCATTCACTGTCCAGGTCTGTCTAGGAATCAGAATGGTTGTGGAGCCGTCTACAAAGGGGCATTCTTGCATTTAGTGCGTCCACATCGGACTGTGCTCGACGGCGAGGAGTCAGTAGAGAGGCGACTTTTTTAAAGTAACAAAGGTTACTCTTTTTTAAAGTAACAAAGTTTACTCTTTTTAAAGTAACAAAAGTTTACTCTTTCATAAAGTAAGAAAGTTTACTTTTTTTTAAAGTAACAAAGTTTACTCTTTTTTAAAGTAACAAAGTTTACTTCCTTTTTTTAAAGTAACAAAGTTTACTCTTTCATAAAGTAAGAAAGTTTACTCTTTTTTAAAGTAACAAAGTTACTCTTTCATAAAGTAACAAAGTTTACTTTTCATAAAGTAAGAAAGTTTACTCTTTTAAAGTAACAAAGTTTACTCTTTCATAAAGTAAGAAAGTTTACTCTTTTTTAAAGTAACAAAGTTTACTTCTTTCATAAAGTAAGAAAGTTTATCCTTTTTTAAAGTAACAAAGCTTACTCTTTTCATAAAGTAACAAAGTTTACTTCTTTCATAAAGTAACAAAGTTTACCATTCTTTCATAAAGTAACAAAAGTTTACTCTTTCATAAAGTAAGAAAGTTTGCTCTTTTTTAAAGAACAAAGTTTACTTTTTTTATATATTAATCAAGATACTCAAAAACATAATAGGAGCGGCATGTATACTGAAAATTTGAACATAGATCTCGTTGTTGTTTTTTAAAACTTGGAATCACCTGCATTACAAATTGTATGATGATAATGACGATGATGATATTGAAAGAAAATGAAGAGCCTTAGAGTTCTGTCTGATTGATACACGCATAGACATTCAGTCTTCGACACAAAGGCAAACATGAATTTATTCTACAAAGACAGACAAACATAAAGTTGCAAACATGAATTTATTCTTACAAAGACAGACAAACATAGAGTTGCAAACATGAATTTATTCTTACAAAGACAGACAAACATGTTGCAAACATGAATTTATTCGTACAAAGACAGACAAAATATAGAGTTGCAGACCTGAATTTATTCTTACAAAGACAGACAAACATAAAGTTGCAAACATGAATTAATTGGTACAAAGACAGACAAACATAGAGTTGCAAACAGAATTTATTTGTACAAAGACAGACAAACATAGAGTTGCAAACATGAATTAATTCTTACAAAGACAGACAAACATAAAGTTGCAACATGAATTTATTCGTACAAAGACAGACAAACATAGAGTTGCAAACATGAATTTATTCAAAGTAAAGACAGACAAACATAAAGTTGCAAACATGAATTTATTCTTACAAAGACAGGCAAACATAGAGTTGCAAACATGAATTTATTCTACAAAGACAGACAGACATAGAGTTGCAAACATGAATTTATTCTTACAAAGACAGACAAACATAAAGTTGCAAACATGAATTTATCTTTATAAAGACAGACAAACATAAAGCTGCAAACATGAATTTATTCTTACAAAGACAGACAAACATAGAGTTGCAAACATGAATTTATTCTTACAAAGACAAACAAAACATAAAAGTTGCAAACATGAATTTATTCTTACAAAGACAGGCAAACATAGAGTTGCAAACATGAATTTATTTCAAAAAGACAGACAGACATAGAGTTGCAAAAACATGAATTTATCTGTACAAAGACAGACAAACATAGAGTTGCAAACATGAATTTATTCTTAAAAGACAGGGCAACACAAAGCTGTAGTATGAATGAATTTGTACAAAGACAAATAAACATGAAGTTGTAAATATGGATTTATTCATACAAAGACAGGCAAACACAAAGTTGTATATGAATTTATTTGTACAAAGACAGAAACATAAAGTTGCAAACATGTGAATTAATTCTGTACAAATACAAATAAATATAAAGTTAAAACATGAATTAATTGGTACAAAGACAACAAACATGAAGTTGCAAACATGAATTTATTTGTACAAAGACAGACAAACACACAGTAGCAAACACAAATTTTATTTGTACAAAGACAGACAAACACACAGTAGTAAACACACATTTTATTTGTACAAAGACAGACAAACACACAGTAGCAAACACACATTTTATTTGTTAAAAGACAGACAAACACACAGTAGCAAACACAAATTTTATTTGTACAAAAAGACAGACAAACACACAGTAGCAAACACAAATTTTATTTGTACAAAGACAGACAAACACACAGTAGTAAACACAAATTTTATTTGTACAAAGATAGACAAACACACAGTAGTAAACACATATTTTATTTGTACAAAGACAGACAAACACACAGTAGCAAACACAAATTTTATTTTGTACAAAGACAGACAAAGACACAGTAGCAAACACACATTTTATTTGTACAAAGACAGACAAACACAAACTTGCAAACATGAAACTATTCGTATGAAGACTACGATAAAATGTGTATTAACCCAAATTTTTATTTTTTTTATTCAGCAGATTAAAAGTACTCTCATAAGACATCACAGTCCTATATTTATTCTTAAATTAGCAATAACAGGACTCGATATGACAAAAAGAATAAATAAATTACATCTGTAACTTTCATGACCTATTTGGTTTTTTTAGTTTTAATATATTTTCAACAAAAGAAATTAGATGCAGGCATAATAATATATAAAATATAATGAATATATTATATTGTATTATTAGTATTAATAATAAGTGATCCCACTAAAGACAAAATCCATCCATTTGCTAATCTCTCAACGAATCAGGACTGAATTTAGTTTTCACCCTTATTTCACCCGCTATCCTACACACACGATGGAAATTGAAATGAAAGAAACAAGAATTAGATAAAAATTATGAAAATGGCAAGGAAAACAATGGAGGAACGAAATTAATTATTCACTTCACATAAAGAAGTAGATTTAAGTAGAATTTCAAAGGGAACACTGTGGTGTCAGTGGCACAGCAGTTAGGCTGATGGACTGGGGGGTCATGAGGTCCTGGTTCAAATCCTAGCAAAGCTAGGTCCGACGTGTTCCTTGGGAAAGACTTAACTCTTTTACGTTTTCAATTGCATCAACAAATTGAGTCGACTGAACACGCACCAACAGTAATTTGTACAATGTTTTCAATTGAAAATAATGTTTTCAATTTGTACAATGTTTTCAATTTGTACAATGTTTTCAATTTGTACAATATTTTCAATTTGTACACATTTCTAATTTGTACAATGTTTTCAATTTGTATTAATGTTTTCAATTTGTACAATGTTTTCAATTTTGTACAATATTTTCAATTTGTACAATGTCTTCAATTTGTACAATGTCTTCAATTTGTACAATGTTTTCAATTTGTACAATGTTTTCAATTGTACAATGTTTTCAATTTGCACAATATTTAATTTGTACAATGTTTTCAATTTGTACTATGTTTTCAATTTGTACTATGTTTTCAATTTGTACAATGTTTCAATTTGTACAATGTTTTCAATTTGTACAATGTTTTCAATTTGTACAATGTTTTCAATTTGTACAATGTTTTCCAATATAATGTTTTCAATTTGTACAAATGTTTTCAATTTGTACAATGTTTTCATGACTCCCCCATTCCTCACAAAACAAGTCTACATCGTGCCTGATTATACAACTCAATACAAGCAGGATAAAACATCAGTGAAACATTGATTTGATCCACAACTAATGTGATGTTTAGGGTTTTGGTAGCATTTTTTAGTCTTTTGTAAACAGCCAAGGAATCTATTTACTTCTGTATACAGAGTGTTGTGAGCGCTGCACACGGGATCTCCGTTTTAATTTTATCATCGTCTCTAATGGGACTAGATGTCGATTCACCTACCTTGATCAGGTACAAACTCGAGAAAACTTTTCAACCTTCTGAGGATTGAAAAAAGTTAAATCCACGACCTTATTGAGGCCGACACCACGACCTTATTGAGGCCGACACCACGACCTTATTGAGGCCGACACCACGATTCTTTTGAGGCTGACACCACGACCTTATTGAGGCCGACACCACGACCTTATTGAGGCCGACACCACGACCTTATTGAGGCCGACACCACGACCTTTATTGAGGCCGACACCACGACCTTATTGAGGCCGACACCACGATTCTTTTGAGGCTGACACCACGATCGTTTTGAGGCTGCCACCACGACGTTTTGAGGCTGACACCACGATCGTTTTGAGGCCAACACCACGACCTTTGAGGCCGACATCACGATTCTTTGAGGCCGACACCACGACCTTTGAGGCCGACACCACGATTCTTTTGAGAAGGACACCACGACCTTTTGAGGCCGACACCACGATCTTTTGAGGCCGACACCACGACCTGTTTGCTGTCGACACCACGACCTCATGGAGGCCGACACCACGACCGTTTTGAGGCTGACACCCTTGCCTTTGGAGGCAGACACCATCTTGCTCCTGGATTGCTGAGTCCCCACGAGAGCCCGTGAGATGATTTGAATGCTGAGACTTAGGACTAGGAGGAACAAATTAATCAAAATTTACCGCACCCACCATACAGTGTGATTTTAAGGAGATTAAAGAATTAAGAGAAGTAGGATTCCATCAGCATCTCCTCACAAACTTATGAGAAACAATGAGATTAAAGAGAGTTGATATTGATATCTATAATATATAGTATTTATAAGCCAGTGTTAAAGAATTTCTAATTACACAATTAATTGTTAGATCTATCAGGATTACATTTGTCCACCCCCCATCCACCATGCCCAACCACTGTATGAGAAACAAATGATTGTAATTGACACTTTATCCCATCCACCCCCACGTCTGTTTGTTTCATGTGACCAGTTTGACAAACATTCTGTTTCACCACGTAGAGTTGATATTGATATGTCTGTTTGTTTCATTGACATATGTCCACCATATTTGATGTCAAATTACAGAGTGAAACCAGTGAATGAAAGAAGAAAGACCTAAGCAAATGCTCGCTACTGAAACTATGACATAAACCCTTTCAAACTCAACACAGCACAAACCCTTGTTTGCACAAATGAACACCCTAAGTTTGATTACCAACTAACTATGACAGCACTCCTATCCTGCAGACAGATTACAATTACAGCTTTGTTTGATTTCTGTTTGATTTAAGTTTGATTTCTTACCAACTGCCTGAACTATACCCCATTTGATTTCCACCCTAAGTTTGATTCCTGCACTGACAGCACTCTGCCTGTACCATACAGCACTTTGTTTTATTGACACAACACTTAAACCTAAGTTTGATTTCTCACTAACTGACAAAGACTCCACCATGTCTGTTTGTCAGCACTCATTGACACTTACAGCACTTAAACCCTAGTCCAACTGCATGTCTGTTTGTTTCATTGACTACAGCACTTAAACCCTAAGTTTGATTTCCCAACTGCCTGTACCATGACAGCACTCTGTTTGATTGTTTCAAGTTGATTTTTAAATAACTGCCTGCACTATGACAGCAATTTAAACCTTACCCAGCACTTAAACCCTCCAGCACTTAAACCCTGGGTTTGATTTCTTACTAACTGTTAAACCCTGTTTGTTTCATTGGCACTATGACAGCAGGCTTTCCACAACTGCCTGCACTATGACAACACTTGAACCTCTAAGTTTGATTCCCAACGTCCAAGTTTGATTTCCATGTCTGACAACACTTTGTTTGATTCCTGCACTATGACAGCATTTAAAACCCCAAGCTTGACACTTAAACCCATCCACCATGTCCTGTTTGTCTCCTGCATTGACACTTACCCCACTCAGCACTTAAACAAGTTTGATTTCTTACCAACTGCCTGCACTATGACAGCACTTAAACTGTTTGGATTTACCAACTTCACCTTGACAGCACTTAAACCCCATCAGCACCAAGTTTGATTTCTTACCAACTGTTTCTTTCTTCCTGGTTTTACTTCTTACCAACTGCCTCTATTAACTGCCTGCATTGACACTTACCCTAAGTTTGATTTTATTTAACCAGCATTTAAACCCGGGTCATGACAGCACTTAAACTAAGTTTGATTTCATTGACTATGACAAATACTTAAACCCTAGTTTGATTTCTACCAACTGCTCCACTATGACAGCACTTAAAACCCTGTTTGATTTCTTACCAATCACCCGTCCCTAAGTTTGATTTCAACCACTATGACAGCACTTAAAACCCTAAGGTGACTGACAACACCAAACCCTAAGTTTGATTTCATCACTTACCAACTGCCTGCACTGAATTAAACCCTAAGAAGAGGCACTTAAAACCCTAAAACAGCAAGACAGCACTAAAAATGAATGAAATTCCTGCACTATGAGAAAAACCCTAAGTTTGATTTCTTACCAACTGTCTGTACTATGACTAAACCAGCAAACTGCCTGCACTATGACAGCATTTAAAAACCCTAAGCCTGAAACTATGTTTGGATTTCAGACAACACTTAAACCCTAAGTTTGATTTCTTACCAACTGCCTGCACTATGACAGCACTTAAACCCTAAGTTTGATTTCTTACTGCAAACTTAAACCTTAAGTTCTTTGACTTCTCCTTACTAAACTGCCTGCACTATGACAGCACTTAAACCCTAAGTTTGATTCCTGCACCTGGCGACAGCATTTAAACCCTAAGTTTGATTTCCTTATTAACTGACAGCACTTAAACCCTAAGTTTGATTCCTGCACTATGACAACACTTAAACCCTAAGCACCAACTGCCTAAACCCTAAAACCCTGTTTGATTTCTTACCAACTGCCTGAACTATGACAGCACTTAAACCCTAAGTTTGATTTCTTACCAACTGCCTGCACTATGACAGCACTTAAACCCTAAGTTTGATTTCTTACCAACTGCCTGCACTATGACAGCACCCGATTTGATTATTCAGACATCTGTTTGATTTACCAACTGCCTGTAACAACACTTAACCCGACATGACAGAATTCCACAAAAGAATTGTACTATGACAAACCAACTGCCTACAGCACTAAACCCTAAGTTTGATTTAAGAAGACAGCACTAAATTTTGATTTCACAATCGCCTGCACTATACAAATAAATTGACATGACAGCACTTAAACCCTAAGTTTGATTCATATTCACTATGACAGCACTAAACCCTTGATTTCTACTAAATCCGGTCATACAAATAAATTGATTTCATTAACTGCTCTGCACTATGACAAAAACCCTAAGTTTGATTTCTTACCAACTGCCTGCATATGACAACACTTAAACTACCACTATGACAGCACAAATTTTACCAACTGCCTGCAAATTGAAACATACCATAAGTTTGATTTCAAACAGCACTTAAACCCTTGACATACCCTGCACTATGACAGCATCAAGTTTGATTTCTCTTAAACTTACACACCATACAAATAAATCGACACACCATATGACAACAAATAAAACCTCTGACATACAACACTAAACCCTAAATAAATTGACACACCATACAAATAAACCCAAGTTGACATACTATGACAGCACTTAAACAAATAAATTGACATTTAAACCAAACCTAAGTTTGATTTCTTACCAATTGTCAAATCAAATGACAGCACTTAAACTTAAGACACACCAAGTTTGATTCCTACAAATAAATCGACACACCATACAAATATTCCGCAATTGACATACCATACAAATAAACCCTTCTCTTTAACAACTGCCTGCACTATGACAGCAATAAACCTTTAAGTTTGATTTCCATACAAATAAATTGACACACCATAAATAAAAGAATTTTCAACTATAAGAAGTAAATTGGATACACCATACAAGTAAATTATTACAATTGACACACCATACAAATAAATTGACATACCATACAAATAAATTGAAATTGACACACCATACAAATAAATCACACCGACATAAATTGACCACTATACAAATAAATTGACACACCATACAAATAAATTGACACACCATAAAAATAAATTGACACACCATACAAATAAATTGACACCATACAACAAATCACACACCATACAAATAAATTGACACAATTCATAAAGGACACACCATAAAATAAATTGACACACCATACCAAATAAATTGACACACCATACATCAAGACTAGAATTCCTTGTTTGAACAAAGGAAATAAAGATGAAGTATGAGTGTTACTGCAAAATTTTAATTAATTGCACGGCATGAGTAATTATTCAAAATCAATACAAAAGATTTCAACAACGTGCATCAATCTGACTCTCTTCTCTAGGCACGTTAACAAGTGAACACACAGAAGAAACAAACAAAAGACTCTCAAAATCAATGACTAGGTTAACGAAATTCCAGCACAAAATGAAATTTTAAAAAGTTACAAACTTATAAATACAACCCGACACTGACACAAGTGGTGATCTAACAGTGTAACACATACATGTTCTACTATATGATGTCTTTTTATGTTCTTTCTAACAGTGTAACACATACATGTTCTACTATATGATGTCTTTTCTAACAGTGTAACACATACATGTTCTCTAATATATGATGTTCTAATATATGATGTCTAACAGTGTAACACATACATGTTCTACTATATGATGTCTTTTCAACAGTGTAACACATACATGTTCTACTATATGATGTCTTTCAGTGTAAAAGTGTCTTTAAGTGTCTTCTAATATGTAACACATACATGTTCTACTACATGATGTCTTTCTAGAACACATACATGTTCTTTGATGTGTCTTAACAGTGTAACACATACATGATCTACTACATGTTCTATGTCTTTCTAACAGTGTAACACATACATGATGTTCACTGTAACACATAGATGTCTTTGATGCCCTTCAACAGTGTAACACATACATGTTCTACTATATGATGTCTTTCTAACAGTGTAACACATACATGTCTTATATGATGTCTAACAGGTATATGATGATGTCTTTCTAACAGTAACACATACATGATTATGATGTCTCTTTCAACTAACATGTTCTACTATATGATGTCTTTCTAACAGTGTAATACATACATGTTCTACTACATGATGTCTTTTCTAACAGTGTAATACATACATGTTCTACTATATGATGTCTTTTATTACATGATATCATATCATGGGGGTTTATGTTTTGCATACAATTTCACTCCTATTTTACTAAAACTTTTTGACTAGGATTAAGGTCAAATCTACTGTTCGCGATCACATTGAAATCTGTGGCCTTGAAAGTTCTGATGAATTTTTTAGAAAGATTGGAGAAATCACCCGAGGGCTGGTTTGGTTTAATTTAAATTCACCCTGTCCACTGTTGTGGGATCCAGGCAATTATGAGAAACAGCAAAATTAAAGATGAGTGAAAGAGTAAAAGGAAAGAAGTAGGACCTACCAGCAGAACCCACCAACCGTTCACCCTTAGGATCGGACTATGGTACACTAATTTCAATGATCCAAAGGTAAACGAATGAAATTAAAATTTGCTGAATCAAGAAAAGTAAAGACCAATAGTGGCAGAGGGCAGGAAGGGTGACTTGACTTGACACACAGTCAGAAATGATCAACACAACATCAACTTATGGCCATGATATAATATTTCACATAACATTGACAAATGTCCTTAAAATTACATTTCGTTCAACTCTACACATAGCTGTCTTAAAAGTTAAAATTCAAAAATACTAAAAAAATTACCCTTACCCCAAAATAAAAATACCTTTTAAAAAATTTTATTATAATGAAATGTTAGAACTTTTTAGTCATCAAATCTGTTTTTATTTTTAATTACTAGGAATTTCTGTCATAACATCAAATTTACAATGAAGATTTTACTTCCTTTTCTTTTTGTTGTGTCCCCGTTACTACTAGATGTAAAAATAAGCGTTTCCTCATGATCAGATTTACACTGCACGCCATGAAACTACTAGATGTAAAATAAGCGTTTCCTCATGATCAGATTTACACTGCACATCATGAAACTACTAAGCATGAAAAGACAAAGTTTTTTTCTTATAAAAAAAAAATAATTTTCTTTTTTTTTGATTGAATTAAAATTTTACCCACATCCACAAACTGAAGTTTTTCCAGTTTTGTGAAAATGTTTCCATTTTGCCCAGACTGCCATGTAAACAGCCATGGTGTCCTTTTTAATGTGTACGGTGTTGTGACGGTGCACATGGCACTCCTTTATCGTCTGTCTCCGATGGTACTTCAGGTGTAACCACCTACCTGGAGCAGGGGATGATTTTACCATAAAAACTTGGAGAATATTTTTTAACCTGCTGGGGCTGAACCCACGACCTTTTAGTTGAGAGGCTCTGGGATACAACTGAACAGTTCATTTGTAGAGATACAAACGACATTTTAGTTGAGAGGCTCTGGGATACAACTGAACAGTTCATTTGTAGAGATACAAACGACATTTTAGTTGAGAGGCTCTGGGATACAACTGAACAGTTCATTTGTAGAGATACAAACGACATTTTAGTTGAGAGGGCTCTGGGATACAATTGAACAGTTCATTTGTAGAGATACAAACGACATTTTAGTTGAGAGGCTCTGGGATACAACTGAACAGTTCATTTGTAGAGATACAAACGACATTTAGTTGAGAGGCAAATGAACAGTTCATTTTGTAGAAATCTTTTGAAGGATTGGCTGGAGATGAAGCCCTTGTGGAACTAAAGATTTTTCTTTTCTTCTTTTAATAACTGAAGCAACTCGTGGTTTATTTTGATAAAGCATCTCTCATTAGGTTAGGATAATATTAGGTGTACAATACAAATATTATTTCAAATACAACCTATCTATAACTAAAGCTAATAAGTATACTAGTAATACTTTAACTTCAAGATAAAAAATATCATGGTTGATGAAGTCATAGACAGAGTAAAGTTAACATCTTCATAATATTAATAGTAGTAGATTATTGCACTTGATGGATAAATTAATACAGTAGTCGCTGGATAAAGCACACTCTGCATAAACACACCTACATCTGCTGACCGAATTTTCACTATATAACAAAAGTGTGCTCATAAACACACTGTAAGCATAAAAGCACGTTATTTCTGCCCAAAAAGGTGTGCGTTTATTCAGCCACTACTGTATTCGGGACATTCAGCATAGCCACAGCTGCCCCGCTGTAATGACTTTGCAATTTGGCATGAAGCGTTGGCAGGCAGCTGGCAACGTGGCCCAAAGAGAGAAGTGGGGTAGAAAAGAATTCACGAGAAGGAACAAATCATACTACAAATGGAAAAAAATCTACGCTTAAGTCACAGATGAGAATAGAATGCTCATCATCACAGTCATGAACTGATTTGACCCCTGCTGTGTTTTATTTGAGCCTTTTCTACCAGTTGACGTAGTTTTTAAATTTTGCATTTAAAGGGGATATGAACATGACCGTGGCCAGACTCAGCAGATTTGTGTGCTTGTTTGCTTGCTTGTTTGTTTGTCTTTTGAAGTAAACTTTGTCCACCATGGTAGTGATCTTGGGGGTACAATAAGGTAATGAGTAGACAATAAGGTAATGAGTAGACAATAAGGTAATGAGTAGACAATAAGGTAATGAGTAGACAATAAGGTAATCAGTAGACAATAAGGTAATCAGTAGACAAGGGATTCAACTCAGAAAAACACATTTTATCACATATCACACTGTTTAACACAGTAAACGGATTGGGTACATTTTTGAATGAATTGAAACTGAAATATGTAACAGGTACAGGTATTAGGCATGCACAAATAATGGCCATTTATGAAATATTAAAATTTCTACAGTAAAGGAGATATATATATATAATATACACACATTAAATATGAATAGTGTAAAGATGTGTATATGATATATATATATATGCACTTTTTGAAAGGACGAAGAAAGGCAAAATTTAACACACAAAAAAAAGGCACAAAGTGAATATCACATTATAAGTCCCCATTTCACAAATGAGTGATTCAACATTTAGACTTGAAAAAGGATTCAATTTCTTACATTATTTTGACACATAAATTTTGTTTTTACAGTAAAACGTATGATTTAAAACAAAAACAAACTCATTTAACTGATCACTTTGCTACGAGTCAGACAAGAGGCACATCAAATGGTAACCGTATCACAGGCCTTTGCTTACTTTTTGACTTAGGCCTGCTGCCCTTCCTGGGGCATCGGCCATCCACAAGTGCCCTTCATTTTCCACGGTCCTGGGCTATCTTTTCTAGCTCTTGCCAGCCGCAAATTCATCTTCTTTGTTTCTGCCTCCAGGTCCCTTCGCCATGTGTTTGGTGGTCTGCCTCTTTCTATTCCCCTGCGTATCCCGGGTCAGGGCATGCAGAGTGGGTGTTTCTCAGTGTGTGACCTATCCACCGCCATCTTCTTTTGAATGTCTTCTTTCAACCGAGAATTGGGAGCTTCTTTCCCAAAGGTCTCTGTTGCTGATGGTGTCAGGCCAGAATATTCGAAGAATCTTCGTAAGCAGCTGTCGATTAATGTCTGGGGTTTCCTAGGCCTACATCTACTTTATTCCAGTTATATTGCAGCATTTGGAATCTACTTTGTTTTCGTTTAGATCATGTGCATGACTGGAGCCTACTTTATATTGGTTCAAGGCCTCCAATATTTATACAGACACAAAAAATGTGCTTTTTGTCATTTGAAGAACAAATCTCGTTTCCAATATATATATCATAGACTTACATGCTTCACAGACACCACCAATTTACTATTTCCATCATTTCATAAAAAAAGGACTAAATTTGATTTTTTATTTGATTTCATCCACGACTAAGTTCATCTGAGGGTTTTTGGTTAGATTTTAAACAATTTCGACTGCCCTGTAAACAGCCAAGGGACAAGGGATCTTCAACATGCACAGAGAGTTGTTATATGACTCCCTTTTTTATAATCTATCTCCGATGTGACTAGGCGTTTAAACACCTACCTGGACCAGAAGGGAAAATTTTGCTAAAAATAACCTCGAGAAAACCTTTCAATCGTTGGCGGGTCTCAACCCACTAGCCTCGGTTCAGAGGCTGACACCTTGCCTCTGACTGCCAGTCCCTAAAGGCTCATAAGCCATAAGCACATTTTTCTGCTGCAAAAAAAGTCTACAAATTTTCATTCACAATGAAGACAACTTGACTAGTGAAACTACTTGCAGCCCCTGAAAGCAAAATGGCAGAATAACTATCACAAAACCTTATTTCAACTTTTGGCTGCGGTTATTTTTACTTTTTTATAAGCTCATTTTCTGTTACTGAACACAAAACTTTGAATTAAAAGAAAAAGAAAAAAAGTCCAAAAACCCTATGTTCTTAACAACAGATAAGCAAAATTCTTTTGCATGAGTCACAGTCTCACAAATGACAAGTGATCTGTCTTCATTACTGTAACAGACTTTCATCACTGTAAAAACAGACTTTCATTACTGTAATAAACAGATTTTTCATTACTGTAAGAGCAGACATTTTCATTATTGTAAGAAGAGACTTTCAGTACTGTAAAAAACAGACTTTCATTATTGTAACTGTAAAAAACAAACTTTCAAAACATCAATTTCTGACGACAACAACAGTGATGCTGTTAATACAGAGAAGAAAGATAGAAAGATTCATTAGACTAGATCTACATGCATGACGTCACTTTGTCACAAACAATGAATCGTTGATGGATGCAATAGCTCTCAAGTTCTCAACAAAAAAGAAGCTATTTTACGTAATATTAAATATCATACAAAACTTTGTAATCTACATTATTCACAAATATTACATCAGAATTTCTTAAGTAATTAATTAATAATAACAAAAAAACAACAACCAAACTACTAGCTACATATTTTGTCCTTCCCCATGTAGTAGGTGTTGCAAAACCAAATTATCAGATCAAGTCAGTCGCATTATCCAATTTATCTATTTCACTTAAACGTCAAGCAAATTAATTGTTTTAATTTTGGTACCTAGATGAGTCTTCATCGATCTAGCACCAGTTTTCAGACACAAAGACATGAAGTGTAACAAAGCATCTTGATTTAGAAACAACAAAATATCAGTGATTTGTTTTGTCTTTTTTTGGTAACTCTGAATAACATAACATGAAACAAAAAAATTATCGTAATGTCTCAATCTTACAACTTACAACTGTTTTTTTTATATAACTTTAAGGACTAGATATAGCACGGTTCTATATTCATGACATAAATACCAAAGTCTATAAAAAAAAAAATTCACTTAAATCTATGTCCTCTGTTGAGAATAAGATAGAAATAGAAGTTATTTTGTCAATGACATAGATTATTTTGTCAATGACACAGACGTGATTGTGTAAATCTTGTGGAAGTTATTGTATCAATGATACAGAAGTGATTGTGTAAATCTTGTGGGAGTTATTGTGTCATTGACACAGAAGTGATTGTGTAAATCTTATGGAAGTTATTGTATCAATGATACAGAAGTGATTGTGTAAATCTTGTGGGAGTTATTGTGTCAATGATACAGAAGTGATTGTGTAAATCTTGTGGGAGTTATTTTGTCAATGACACAGAAGTGATTGTGTTAATCTTGTGGGAGTTATTTTTGTCAATGACACAGAAGTTATTGTGTCAATCTTGTGGGAAGTATTGTGTCAATGACATTGAAGTTCTTGTGTCAATGACGTACACGTTATTTTGTCAATAACACAGAAGTTATTGTGTCAATCTTGTGGGAGTTGTGTCAATGACTTAGAAGTTATGTGTAAATCTGGTGGGAGTTATTGTATCAATGACACAGAAGTTATTGTGTAAATCTGGTGGGAGTTATTGTGTCAATGACATAGAAGTTATTGTGTAAATCTGGTGGGAGTTATTGTGTCAATGACACTGAAGTTATTGTGTAAATGACAAAGACATTTTTTGTGTCAAAGACATAGAAGTTATTGTGTCAATGACATAGAAGTTATTGTGTCAATGACATAGAAGTTATTAGTCAATGACATAGATGTTATTTTGTCAATGACATAGAAGTTACTGTGTCAATGACATAGACGTTTTTTTGTCAAAGACGTAAAAGTTATTTTGTCAAAGACACAGAAGTTATTGTGTCAATCAATGACATAGAAGTTATTGTGTCAAAGACATAGAAGTTATTATGTCAATGTTGTAGAAGTTATTGTGTTAATGTTATGGAAGTTCTTGTGTCAATGAATTTAACTTACAGACATGACAAAACAGCCCAGGGCATCAAATCAATATTAAGTATAGTATATAATGTTATAGTAATATCTATCTTTTTGTCTCTAGTATAGTATATAATACTATATCAACATCTATCTTTTTGTCCCTAGTATAGTATATAATTGATAGTATATAATACTATATCAACATCTATCTTTTTGTCTCTAGTATAGTATATAATTGATATTATATCAACATCAATCTTTTTGTCTCTAGTATAGTATATAATACTATATCAACATCTATCTTTTTGTCTCTAGTATAGTATATAATTGATATTATAGCAACATCTATCTTTTTGTCTCTAGTATAGTATATAATTGATATTATAGCAACATCAATCTTTTTGTCTCTAGTATAGTATATAATTGATATTATAGCAACATCAATCTTTTTGTCTCTAGTATAGTATATAATTGATATATAGCAACATCAATCTTTTTGTCTCTAGTATAGTATATAATTGATTATATCAACATCAATCTTTTTGTCTCTAGTATAGTATATAATTGCAACATCAATCTTTTTGTCTCTATATAGTATATAATGTTATAGCAACATCAATCTTTTTGTCTCTAGTATAGTATATAATGTTATAGCAACATCAATCTTTTTGTCTCTAGTATAGTATATAATGTTATAGCAACATCTATCTTTTTGTCTCTAGTATAGTATATAATGTTATAGCAACATCAATCTTTTTGTCTCTAGTATAGTATATAATGTTATAGCAACATCAATCTTTTTGTCTCTAGTATAGTATATAATGTTATAGCAACATCAATCTTTTTGTCTCTAGTATAGTATATAATACTATAGCAACATCAATCTTTTTGTCTCTAGTATAGTATATAATACTATAGCAACATCTATCTTTTTGTCTCTAGTATAGTATATAATACTATATCAACATCAATCTTTTTGTCTCTAGTATAGTATATAATACTATATCAACATCTATCTTTTTGTCTCTAGTATAGTATATAATACTATATCAACATCTATCTTTTTGTCTCTAGTATAGTATATAATACTATATCAACATCTATCTTTTTGTCTATAGTATAGTATATAATACTATATCAACATCTATCTTTTTGTTCTCTAGTATAGTATATAATACTATATCAACATCTATCTTTTTGTCTCTAGTATAGTATATAATACTATATCAACATCTATCTTTTTGTCTCTAGTATAGTATATAATTGATATATATCAACATCTATCTTTTTGTCTCTAGTATAGTATATAATATATATCAACATCTATCTTTTTGTCTCTAGTATAGTATATAATACTATATCAACATCTATCTTTTTGTCTCTAGTATAGTATATAATACTATATCAACATCTATCTTTTTGTCTCTAGTATAGTATATAATACTATATCAACATCTATCTTTTTGTCTCTAGTATAGTATATAATACTTATAGCAACATCTATCTTTTTGTCTCTAGTATAGTATATAATTGATATTATAGCAACATCTATCTTTTTGTCTCTAGTATAGTATATGAATATTATAGCAACATCTATCTTTTTGTCTCCTATAGTATATAATTTATATAGCAAACTATTTTTTGTCATCTAGTATAGTATATAATTTATCAACATCTTCTTTTTTGTCTCTAAGAATAAATTGAAATCAACATCTATCTTTTTGTCTCTAGTATAGTATATAATATTAATCAACATCTATCTTGTTGTCTCTAGAATAGTATATAATTATATCAACATCTATCTTTTTGTCTCTAGTATAGTATAATACTATATCAACAATCTTTTTTTGTCTTTATAGTATATAATACTATATCAACATCTATCTTTTTGTCTCTAGTATAGTATATAATACTTCATATCAACATCTATCTTTTTGTCTCTCTAGTATAGTATGTAATACTATATCAACATTTATCTTTTTGTCTCTAGTATAGTATATAATTGATATTATAGCAACATTATCTTTTTGTCCCTAGTATAGAATAATTGATATTATAGAACATCTATCTTTTTTGTTTTATAGTATATAATTGATATTATAGCAACATCTATCTTTTTGTCTTAGTATAGTATATAATTGATATTATAGCAACATCTATCTTTTTGTCTCTAGTATAGTATATAATTGATATTATAGCAACATCTATCTTTTTGTCTCTAGTATAGTATATAATTGATATATCAACATCTATCTTTTTGTCTCTAGTATAGTATATAATTGATATATCAATCTATCTTTTTGTCTCAGTATAGTATATGATACTAAATCAACATCTATCTTTTTGTCTCTAGTATAGTATATGATACTAAATCAACATCTATCTTTTGTCTAGAATAGTATATGATATTATATCAACATCTATCTTGTTGTCTAGAATAGTATATTATTATATCAATATCTATCTTTTTGTCTCTAGTATAGTATATAATACTATAGCAACATCTATCTTTTTGTCTCTAGTATAGTATATAATACTATATCAACATCTATCTTTTTGTCTCTAGTATAGTATATAATACTATATCAACATCTATCTTTTTGTCTCTAGTATAGTATATGATATTATAGAACATCTATCTTTTTGTCTAGAATAGTATATGATATTATAGCAACATCCATCTTTTTGTCTCCTAGTATAGACTAAAACATTATCATCAACACACCACTTTTTGTCTCCTATGAGAACTTTAAAATTTTCATAACCAACTAATTTCAATTTCTTCTGATGAAGAACGAAATTGATTTGAAACCAAAACAATAACTTGTTGTATAGAATGATTGTTGTATAGAATAGCTTGTGCTTGTTTTATAGAATAACTGTTTTATAGAATAACTTGTTTTATAGAATAACATGTTGTATAGAATAGCTTGTTGTATAGAACGTAAATAGCTTGTTGTATAAAAATAGCTTGTTGTATAGAATAGCTTGTTGTATAGAATAACTTGCTCAAACTCGACAGAGAGACCTGAATATTGTGATACCACATTGTGTGTTTGAAACCAAATGTCTTGGAAAATGATTTATAGACACTATATCATTATCAATATCATTATTACTATCAAACTTATTATTACACGATATGATTACAGTGGCTAATATCATTATCATTATTATCAAAACTTATTATTACACGATAGATTACAGTGGCTAATATCATTATCATTATCATTATTACTATCAAACTTATTATTACACGATAGGATTACAGTGGCTAATATCATTATCATTATCATTATTACTATCAAACTTATTATTACACGATAGATTACAGTGGCTAATATCATTATCATTATCATTATTACTATCAAACTTATTATTACACGATAGGATTACAGTGGCTAATATCATTATCATTATCATTATTACTATCAAACTTATTATTACACGATAGGATTACAGTGGCTAAGCCGATGTGCCGTATGGACATAGGACTTACATGGCTTCCCATATTTACAACCTTTGGGGAGGAGTTCCGTAGGGTCAGACACACAGTGGATAATGAATGAGCTTCTGGTCAGCGCTCAATGATAAATTCTCATGATACATTATGCATAGCAGCAAACTTATTCAATTCCAAAAAACAGAGTCGACTGCTAAGCTTATTCTACTTCGCATAACTGCTCAGTATCACATTCAAGATAACATTGCAAAATCAACTTGACTTAAGCCAAGCTGAGGTAACTTAATATATCAAAAGTCTGCTAATCGCTGACCTTTCTTGGCACAACGTAACGTAGTTTAGCAATATCGTAAATGGGCTCTTCAGACTTTCACTTTCATCCCAATCTGCCGCTTATTTTCATCCCAAAAATCTCTAGAGTCTAATCTGCCATTTATTTTCATCCAAAATCTCTAGAGTCCAATCTGCCATTTATTTTCATCCCAAAAATCTCTAGAGTCTAATCTGCCATTTATTTTCATCCCAAAAACCTCTAGAGTCCAATCTGCCATTTACTTTCATCCCAAAAATCTCTAGAGTCCAATCTGCAATTTACTTTCCAATCTGCTAGAGTCCAATCTGCCGGAGTCCAATCTGCCATTTACCTAGAGTCCAATCTGTCCAAGTCCAAACTGCCATTTACTCATCCCAAAATCAGTCCAATCTGCAATTTACTCAGGAGTCCAGTCCAATCCAATGCCATTTACTCTACAGTCCAATCTGCCATTTACTCCAACCTACTTTACAGTCCACCTTTACCTTAGAGTCCAATTGCCATACTCTAGAGTCCAATCTGCCATTTACTCTAGAGTCCAATCTCTGCCATTTACTCTACAGTCCAATCTGCCATTTACCCTACAGTCCAATCTGCTTTACTTTCCAATCTGCCATTTACAGTCCAATCTGCCATTTACTCTACAGTCCAATCTGCCATTTACTTTCATGGCTTCTTTAAAAGAGGGGACTCGGTAGTCCACGGCAAGGTGTCCGCCTTCAATCTAAAAAAGGTAGTGGGTTTGAGCTCACAAAGGTTGAAAAATTTCCTGAAATTTTTTCAATGTATTTTCAAATTAACAATTTTGATTTTTCATAGCTACATAACCACCTTACTAAATAACTGAAAGGATAAAATGAGTCGAACTGACCTAACTGTAACCCTGCAATGACTGTTAGGGTAAGCATTTCACCAACCTGCATAGCTGTAGTAAGGTGAAATGCTGACATTCTTTATAATTTACTTGAGTGTCTGAAAGGCTAGGGGTTAATGTTTGTTTTGTCCAATTAGTCAAAATTAAAGTAAAGTTCCTTCGAGGCCGCTATGACCCATAGAGCCGTAGCTTATCCCTGGTTTCGATAGCGAGGAGCGGAACAGGTGATAATAATCACCACCTGGACATGACGCTAGTCTGACACAGGTCTTTACTTTCAAGCTAGTGCTTGTACGCATTTGTACCTGGGCTGAGGAAAGATTAGTGTTAGGAGTCTTTCCCAAGGAACACAACGTCAATGTTAGCTATGCTGGGATTTGAAACCAGGGACATCATGATTCCTCACCTGCAGCCTAACTGCTCGCCACCAACACCACAGATGAGTCAGAATCAACGCCTAATTTGTCTACCTTTAACTTTATTCTTCTAGAACAACCTTGTTACTGGTGGCCACTTAGACTCCAGCAATATCGAATATAATTACTAGATTGAGTCAGTATTCAATGTTGAAGTCATGCTGGTAGGGGTAGGTAGTAAAGGGAACTATTCCAAGTTTTTAAGTATACAAGACCTGTTTGAAAATGGCGGCTTGACTGAAAATTCTACTCAAGCATGGGGAGCAATGAAATTTTCCTTAATTCAACCTCACTTTTGCTGAAAAAGGAAATAATCTTGGGACCGTCCAGAACCTACATGTATGCCAAATATAGTAGTTAGTGTTGATGACCTGGCCACAGCTGAGCCCTTCACCCACAAAGAGCGCCAATTCAGAATTCTCATACACAAGCATGTTAAACCCAGGGTGGTTCGAAATATGATTATTACATCGACACATTTAATAGTGAGGTTACGAGGCTGCTGTACGGCACTATTCCATCCTGTTGAAAATGGCGGGCTAGCTGAATGAAAATGATACTCACAAACACCGGAAAACAATTAAGTTTACATTAATTCAACGTCACTTTTGGCAGAACATTTTCACAAAACAAAAACGATCTGGGGTGACTTAAGCCTCATATGCAAAATTATGGTTAGTCCTAGTGGCCTATCAACAGAGCCCTTGGCGAACAAAGATAGACCACCTCATGAATATATATATATATATATATATATATATATATAGATTACAAAAAAATCATACTCCAGAAAATACCCAACTTAATAACTCCCCTTGAGATGTGCCCGATACAGAACCCTTCACAGCTTTGCATTTCAGCTCATGATATTCAAATGATAAACAATTTTCCGCGGGTAACAAAAAAAGAACAACCGAAAAAAAAAGAAAACAAAAACAAAAAACTGAAACAAATACAAAAAAACCCCTTAAAAATAAAACTGAGAATAAAAAGCCTTTAAATGACGACCTAAAAGAAACAACCTTAAAAAAATAATTTTTAAAAATTTTCAAAAACAAGTCTCACAAATAACAAAAACAGCTTAAAAAACAGCTTAATAACGTCTCAATTCAATTTTTGCTTCCCAGTCTGGCCAGGACTAGCGTGGCTGGTCCACGATCGCTGTCTGCCTGTGTCGTCATTGCTGCTGCCGGCCTGTGACTTCCGCTTCCCTCTCGCTCAAAGTCGGCCGGCGATGGTGTTGATGATGAGGGACAGACATTCGAGAATCAAAGGGAAAGCAAGAACGGAAGTAGCAAACAAGTCAACGGTTGATCTATGGAAAGAGAAAGAGAAAAATTAGGTGCATGGAAGGGATGACTCTTAAAGTCAATACAATGGGTCATGGCGGTGGTAGTGGTGGTGGTCATTAGAATGGATCATGGTGGTGGTGGTGGTCAATAGAATGGGGTCATGGTGGTGGTGGTGGTCAATAGAATGGGTCATGGTGGTGGTGGTGGTCAATAGAATGGGTCATGGTGGTGGTGGTAATGGTCAATAGAATGAGTCATGGTGGTGGTGGTGGTGGTGTCAATAGAATGAGTCATGGTGGTGGTGGTGGTGGTGGTCAGAATGGGTCATGGTGGTGGTGGTAATGGTCAATAGAATGAGTCACAGTGGTGGTGGTGGTGGTGGTCAATAGAATGAGTCATGGTGGCGGTGATGGGTGGTGGTCAATAGAAAGGGTCATGGTGGTGGTAGTGTTAATAGAATGGGGTCATGGTGGTGGTGGTGGTGGTCAATAGAATGGGTTATGGCGGTGATGGTGGGTGGTCATTAGAAAGGGTCATGGTGGTGGTGGTGGTTAATAGAATGGGTCATGGTGGTGGTGGTAGTGGTCAATAGAATGGGTCATGGCAGTGGTGGTGGTGGTGGTCAATAGAAAGGGTCATGGTGGTGATGGTGGTGGTCAATAGAATGAGTCATGGCGGTGGTGGTAGTGGTCAATAGAATGGGTCATGACGGTGGTGGTGGTGGTGGTCAATAGAATGGGTCATAGGCGGTGATGGTGGTGGTTAATAGAATGGGTCATGACGGGATGGATGGTGGTCAATAGAATGGGCTGCTGGTGGTGGTGGTCAATAGAATGGGTCATGGTGGTGGTGGTCAATAGAATGTGTCATGCCGAATCAGGTGGTCAATAGAATGGGTCATGGTGGTGGTAGTGGTCAACAAATGGGTTATGGTGGTGATGGTGGTCAACAGAATGGGTCATGCCGGTGGTCAATAGAATGGGTCATGTTTAAATGTGGTGGTCATTGTAGAATGGGTCATGGTGATGGTCATTAGAATGGGTCATGCCAGGGTGTCAATAGAATGGGTCATGGTGGTGGTGGTCAATAGAATGGGTCATATGGTAGGTCAATAGAAGACATGTAGTGGTGGTCAATAGAATGTGGTCATGGTGGTTGTGGGTCAATAGAATGGGTCATGGTGGTGTGGTGGTCAATATTAGAATGGGTCATGGTGGTGGTGGTGGTCAATAGAATGGGTCATGGTGGTGGTGGTGGTGGTCAATAGAATGTAGTCATGGTGGTGGTGGTAGTCGGTTGAAGAAGAAGAAAAATGACCAATCATTCTAGGATTCCTTAGATTGGATGAAACCGATAATTCTAGAATTCCTTAGATTGGATGAAACCGATAAATTCTAGGATTCCTTAGATTGGATGAAACCGATAAATTCTAGGATTCCTTAGATTGGATGAAACCGATAAATTCTAGGATTCCTTAGATTGGATGAAACCAATAAATTCTAAAATTCCTTAGATTGGATGAAACCGATAAATTCTAGGATTCCTTAGATTGGATGAAACCGTTAAATTCTAGGATTCCTTAGATTGGATGAAACCAATAAATTCTAAAATTCCTTAGATTGGATGAAACCGATAAATTCTAGGATTCCTTAGATTGGATGAAACCGATAAATTCTAGGATTCCTTAGATTGGATGAAACCGATAAATTCTAGAATTCCTTAGATTGGATGAAACCGATAAATTCTAGGATTCCTTAGATTGGATCTCAAATCAGCCACCAATCGAATCGTCAGAAATAGAAAATGCAAGGATGCATTGTGTTGCGCATGCCTGCTGGACACTACCCAGGATGAAGTTTGATTAAGTGTCATTGCCAAATCCACCATAATGTACACAGTGAGTTCATGGTCATTCTTAAGAGGAGACAGCACCCTGTCCACCAAGCGTGGTAATCTCAGGGTGAATTATGACGAAACAGCAAGATGACACATTGAGTGACAAAAAGAAAAGAAAAGAAGTAGGACCTACCAGTAGCGCCCGCAAACCATTCCGTCCAACCATTCCGACCATCCCCCACCAACCACTCCACCCACTCACCAACCACTCTAGACACCAACCACTCTACACACCAACCACTCTAAACACCAACCATTCCATACACCAACCACTCTACACACCAACCATTCCATACACCAACCACTCTACACACCAACCATTCCATACACCAACCACTCTACACACCAACCATTCCATACACCAACTACTCTACACACCAACCATTCCATACACCAACCACTCTACACACCAACCATTCCATACACCAACCACTCTACACACCAACCACTCTACACACCAACCACTCTACACACCAATCATTCCATACACCAACCACTCTACACACCAACCATTCCATACACCAACTACTCTACACACCAACTACTCTACACACCAACCATTCCATACACCAACTACTCTACACACCAACCACTCTACACACCAACTACTCTACACACCAACCATTCCATACACCAACCACTCTACACACCAACCATTCCATACACCAACCACTCTACACACCAACCACTCTACACACCAACCACTCTACACACCAACCACTCTATACACCAACCACTCTACACACCAACCACTCCACCCACACACCAACTACTCTACACACCAACCATTCCATACACCAATCACTCTACACACCAACTACTCTACACACCAACTACTCTACACACCAACCATTCCATACACCAACTACTCTACACACCAACCATTTCATACACCAACTACTCTACACGCCAACTACTCTACACACCAACCATTCCATACACCAACTACTCTACACGCCAACTACTCTACACGCCAACCATTCCATACACCAACTACTCTACACACCAACCATTCCATACACCAACTACTCTACACGCCAACTACTCTACACACCAACCATTCCATACACCAACTACTCTACACGCCAACTACTCTACACACCAACCATTCCATACACCAACTACTCTACACACCAACCATTCCATACACCAACTACTCTACACGCCAACTACTCTACACACCAACCATTCCATACACCAACTACTCTACACGCCAACTACTCTACACACCAACCATTCCATACACCAACTACTCTACACGCCAACTACTCTACACACCAACCATTCCATACACCAACTACTCTACACGCCAACTACTCTACACACCAACCATTCCATACACCAACTACTCTACACACCAACCATTCTACACACCAACCACTCTACACACCAACCATTCTACACACCAACCACTCTACACACCAACCACTCTACACACCAACCACTCTACACACCAACCACTCTATACACCAACCACTCTACACACCAACCACTCTACACACCAACCACTCTACACACCAACCACTCTATACACCAACCACTCTATACACCAACCACTCTACACACCAACCACTCCACCCACACACCAACTACTCTACACACCAACCATTCCATACACCAACCACTCTACACACCAACTACTCTACACACCAACTACTCTACACACCAACCATTCCATACACCAACTACTCTACACACCAACCATTCCATACACCAACTACTCTACACGCCAACTACTCTACACACCAACCATTCCATACACCAACTACTCTACACACCAACCATTCTACACACCAACCATTCCATACACCAACTACTCTACACGCCAACTACTCTACACACCAACCATTCCATACACCAACTACTCTACACACCAACCATTCTACACACGTAGTCAAACTTACAGAGATTCTGCAACCATGAACAAACTAACCACTCCTACACACCAACATAGTCAACACGCAACCACTTACACACCAGACAAACTTACAGATTCTACACACCAACCACCCCCTACAACCAACCACTTACAGACTAACCACTCTATACACCAACCACTAGTCAAATCTACTCTTACAGAACCACCCACCCACATAGTCAAACTTGCAGATTCTTGCACACATAATCAAACTTACAGATTCTTGCGCACATAGTCAAACTTACAGACTCTACACACCAACATTAGTCAAACTTACAGATTCTTGCACACATAGTCAAAACTGTCAGATTCTGCACACATAGCTATCAAACCACTCTATACACCAACCATTCCATACACCAACTACTCTACACACCAACCATTCTACACACCAACCACTCTATACACCAACCATTCCATACACCAACTACTCTACACACCAACCATTTTACACACCAACCACTCTGTACACCAACCACTCTACACACCAACCACTCTACACACCAACCACTCTATACACCAACCACTCCACCCACACACCAACTACTCTACACACCAACCACTCCATACACCAACCACTCTACACACCAACTACCACCCGCTTGTATAGCTTGTGATACAGTTGTTTTAGGTTGAGTTTCAAAAAAGACTAATCAATATTGATGTTACATGGCGTGATCAATACTGGGCCAATTCGAACTTTTGAATAAATATCACTGATTGAAAATGGCGGCTTATCTGAAGGAAAATTATATTCAAAGAAGGCGGAACAATGAAAATTTCCTTCATTAAAAATTACTTTTGGGAGTAGAATCCCTGAAATGAAAATGACTTTTAGGATAATTGGAATTTAGAATAAATAACAAGCTACCTTTGACCTTTGACGTACAGAAAACGACCATCTCACAATTATATTTGTATATATACATGCATGCCACTTTTTGTATTTTTATTTGATTTAATTTTCTCACATCCACAACTAAGGAGATCTCTGGGTTTTTAGCAGGACTTTCAATTTTGCCCTGGCTGCCCTGTAAACAGTCAAGGGGTCTTTAATGTGCACAGAGTGCTGTGATCTGCACACAGGACCTCCTTTTTACCGTCTGTCTCATTTGGGACTACGTGTTGATCCACCTGCCTGGGGCAGGAGGGGGGGGGGGGGGAGGGGGAGGGGGTAACATTTTGCATTCACAAAAAAAGAGCAAATTGTTTAACCCTTGGCAGGGCTCAAACCCACTACCTTTTGGTTGAGAGCCCGACACCTTGCCTCCTCTAGACTACCGAGTCCCCCAAACTTGTCAAAGCACAGAATGATATATATAGTACATGTACCAGTCTGCACACATAGTCAAACTTACAGATTCTTGCACACATAGTCAAACTTAAAAAGACTTTGCACACGTAGTCAAACTTACAGATTCTGCACACATAGTCAAACGCACAGATTCTTGCACACGTAGTCAAACTTACAGATTCTTGCACACATAGTTAAACTTACAGATTCTTGCACACGTAGTCAAACTTACAGATTCTTGCACACATAGTCAAACGCACAGATTCTTGCACATATAGACAAACTTAACCTTGGTAAATAGTGAAACAGAAGCCGACGTTCTTGCACACATCATTTCAAAGGGGTTCTTGCACAATAGTCAAACTTTTGAATACTTGCACAAAATGGGTTTGAAATGTAAATTCTTTGAACGCTTTCAAACTTACAAAATGGTCTTGCAAATGTAAATCGTTTGAATGCTTTCGTAGTCAAAGGGATTCTTGAAATGTAAATCGTTTGAACGCTTTCATAGACAAAGGGCGTTGAAATGTAAATCATTTGAATGCTTTCTGTCAAAGAGTTTGAAATGTAAATCGTTTGAATGTTTTCTTGTCAAAGGGGTTTGAAATGTAAATTGTTTGAATGCTTTCTGTCAAAAGGGCGTTTGAAATGTAAATCGTTTGAATGCTTTCTGTCAAAGGGGGTTTGAAATGTAAATTGTTTGAATGCTTTCAGTCAAAGGGGTTTGAAATGTAAATCGTTTGAACGCTTTCTTTGTTCCGAACTAAGTAAGTTATTGAAATTATCAAAAGAAACACACAACCTTTCTTTTCCACTACCAGGTAAATGTTGATTTTTGATGAATGTAAATGGCATCAAAAGATTGCGAAATACAAAGGCGTGACGGCACTATTGCATCTGTTCGATTTAAAACCTGTGTTCAAAATGGCGCTTAGTGAATAGAGATTCTACTCAGTCAGCGGACGGGAAACATGACATTTCAATAATGAAAAAATCACTTCTGATAGAAAACTTCCTCAAATGAAAGTGATACAGCATAGATAAGATTATGAATGACCAACCTAGAATAACTATAATAATATCTTAGATACAATATAGATAAGATTGTGAGACTGTAAACGGAAAAAATTGTATAATAAATAAAACTTACTCAAATTTATTTCCGGCCAATCGCTCTTCAGCCAAAAAGGTTTCTCCTTCTTTTGTCAACATCCTAGCCCTCTCACTGCGACCAATGATTCCACGGAACTTTGACAAAGAAGACTTAATGTCTCTGTGGGGCACAACGCAGACAGGAATAATCTCCCTGAATCCTGAAAAACAGAAGAATTATTGCCTCCATCATCGTCTGAATTCGTTTGTTTTGATTGGTCTTGATGACCTTGAGGTGGTTGTTGTTGCTGACCTTGAAGATATTGCATTTTTCGTCGTTTTTTCCTTTAAGTTTTTCCAACGTTTCTGGCCTCTTCCAGCATCCGTTGCGTCTCCGATTCGTCATTTTTGCAGGAAAATTTCGCAAACTTCTCCTCTCCGCTTCCTGCATTGCACTAATCCGGATCTCTTTTCATCCTTTCTCCATCGTCTCCAAGCGGTTATTCTGCTCGTTTTGAAGCCTCGTCATCACCGGGTGATTGTCCAAATATCGGTAATTGCTCATCCGTGAAAACTTGGATCGGGGTATTCTGCGAGTAGGCGAGAAGCTGGACGAACTATCTTCGGCCGATGAAGGGTCTGTTGGGATCCCATCATTTTGCAACATCGGGGGCATCTTTCCGCTAGCTGGTCACTAGAATATCTAGGATAGAAGATCATTGTCTTCACCGAGAACACTGCTTTCATTTCCCACGGCAAGGAGAGGAACAGGCAGCAATGTGGCGGATGAAGAGTCGCTGTTCTCCAAATGTCTGCGAAGATCTCTTTAGTTGCTGAGCCATTTGCTTCCTTGATCCAGCTGTGACACTTTCTGTCTCCTCATCCTCGAAGAGCCAATTTTGCTGTCCTTCGAAACGGCCCGATTGTCAGCTGCGAGCTGTTCCTGTAACGACCACGACGACGACGATGATGGTGGTGGTGGTGGTGGTGGTGAATGAGGTGAGTTGGTAAGCTAAGGATGGGGAGATGGCAGCGGAGAGGCGTTGATGGCAGCTGAAGTTTGGGCCTGGGGGTGGTGGTGGTGGTTGTTGCTGCTGCTGCTGCTGCTGATGTTGTTGTAGCTGCTGCTGCTGCTGCTGCTGGCATAGTGATGGCGTGATGCAGACTTCGCCACATGATGACGGGAAAGCCAGCACGCCTCTGTCTTTTTGGCGTTCCATGATCTCTAGCAGGTCTGAAAACTCTAACTCCCGCTGCTGCTGACAGACAGAGCTGATCTGGCCGTCCTGTTGGAGTTCTGTTGGTGGAAGCCTCAATCCTCGGTTGAGGGACGCGTGCTACGACCACTGTGACCGTGACCCTGACATGGACGATCGGGGAGGGGTGGGGGAGCAGTCGTCAGGCTGCGTCAGTGGTCGATGCTGCTGGCTGCCAGTAGTGGAGCAGCAGTTGGGACATGATTCAAACCCCGCCCCACGCCTCGCTCTAAGGTTCTCGTACTGGCCGCGCAGACAGCGGTGGTGGTGCGAGCAGTGTCCCCAGCCGACACCAGGGACTCAGTCCAGCCTCAAGCTGTGCTGGCAGTGCGGGCAGGAAGAGAGAGCAGACGATGATGTCGATGCCTTCATGGTTCTGATGACGTCAACGCTGGCGCTGCGCGGGATCTCGTTGACTGGGAAAGATCGCTTCTGCTTCCGTTTTCTTTCCTCTTCTTCTTGCTCTGCGAAGCTCCCATGATCTGTGTGTGTGTGTGTGTGTGTGTGTGTGTGTGTGTGTGTGTGTGTGAAAAGAAGGGGAAAAAGGGATGAGATAGGGGGTTGTTTGTTTTTAAATAGTCAGCCGGGTAAATCATATTGTGTATCAAATAAAGCTGAGAGAAAGAGGGGGAGGGG
>JAXRKP010002643.1:10000-37500 GCA_037039925.1 Doris montereyensis | reverse complement strand
TTTAAAGGGATAGTTATTGAATTGGGTATACTTCCAACATTACGAATAGCGAGTTTCTACGACTGAATTTTTCATCAAATAACTGATGTAATAAAATACAGCAACAAAGCTGAAAGCCCTTTAAGTCTCTTACGTTAGGTTCTCATCAACTCATTGCTGTCACATCAGATGTATAGATTCAACAGGCCACCTGTCCGCTGTCTGGTTGGACATATGTGTCCGGCAATGTTTGTGGTAGGTGTATTAATGTAGAAATGGTAGATTTTTTAAAACTGGTTATATATCTTAATCTTAGTTTACAAAAGGAGTCTTTTTCCGCTATTTTCCTATTCAATCTTTAGATGCGTTTACTTGTTATCAGTTATTGTGCTCTAAAATAACATCTTTGTTTCAACAAAAATGTTATATACTTAGCAAGAAACCATAAGTTTACTTAAAAAACAATATATTAGACATATTTACATCCTTTTAAAGCTGAAAATGTCCACTATCATAAGAAAAAAAAGCGTTCCTCTTCACCACCATAAAGATTAATGTTACACTTGGTCAAAATTGTATGGCACAGGGTACGACCGGGTTCTCTACCTTGTAACTGTAATGAGGTCACGCCCAGGATAGCCACAGTGTGCATGTACCAGAGACGTACATTTTCATTCCACTGCTCTCATATCATCCCTCCGACATAACACGAACATGAGACATCTCATAACTTATGTCATTGCATGGGGGTGTTAATCAGTCACAAGTGAGTTCAAAATATAAATTACCATGGCAGTCTAAGTTTCCTAAAATAAATACAATTTTATGACACAAGAGATTTTTAAATTTTGTTTGACAGGCCTGTTGATTTTTCTACAGAAAAACTTGCTCAAAGCTGCTCTACAAAAATGTGATATACCAACAAACTCACGCATAAATATAAATCATAAGAAAATAAAATGCAAGAGACATCTGTCAAGGCAAACCTTCACATTGCTGTCATTTTCAACAGTTTTTATAAGATTTCAATGACAAGAAGTATGAGGATGAAAGTTGAATTAGAAATAGCATTCATATGGCTAGGCTAGACATAACAATATGTTAATAAAACTTTAGGATTTCTGATGAAAAATTTCTTGTTCAGGATTTCTAAATAGGACTTTTAAAATAAAATGGCACAGGCACTTGACTACAATTTTTCTTTCCGCCATTACAGAACATTTCGCTTCTCATCTTTTATGTGTCTCACATATCCATAAAGCTAAAGAAGAATCAAAGGTTGAATTATTTATCTACCTTCATCTGTCTCCAAATATGCTCATGCTCATGCATGTAGTTTGAATATTATCAGTTCAACTGACTGATCTGCAATAGACAAGACTATATTGTAAAAAATACCCACAGTTATTCCAAGTCCTAGAAATGTCAGGAATATCATAAGCCATGTCTCTATACATTAATGTTATTACTATAATAGAGCGTAAATGGTCGCTGAGATACTATTTCTCTCTAACAAATTTTAAAAACGAGCAAATATGAATTTGTAGCAAGCGCGTAATATTTTTCAAACATCTAGAATAAGCGGGGCCAAAACTGCAGTGCACAGTTACTATCCATGGAATTTCGCTGTTATCGAAGATTTTCTCAAATCAATCAAATAATAAGATATAATAATAAGATAAAATAATAGACAAACAATTTCTTAATAAATACAAATCAAGAAGTGCACAAATGAGAGAAAGTCACCGAGAAAAATGATTAAGTCCATAGTTTGAATACAAAATTTGGTGCATACATTTTATATATATACATGTATATATAGATAGATAAATACAGTAGTAGCAGCCTAAGAATATACCCCTTGAGAGATGGGAAAGTTGTGCCAGTAGGCAAACCGTAGTAGCAAACAGATGGCAATCGTTAACCCACACAAAAAGGCTACAACCATGAGTAAATCCAATTTTTACCTAACTTGTCAATCATGCAATAAAAATCTATATGGTCAGCCTTGTAGGGGGTGGAACTTTATGAAGCCAATGGTCATCCATTTCTACCTGATTTAGCAGGCAACAAATCAAACTCATTCACCGGCAACATCTTGATTAGACACACATATTTGATTTGATTGATAATGATTGACCTCAATTCTTTTGTAACGTTTGATAAAAAACAATGAAATTTAGATTATTATTCATTTTGCATCGCCGTGCATCGTGACACCGCATTATCTGGCTGTAAGAGTATGATTCATTGCTATTGACCTATGTTAGACGATGACCATTGTTTGCTTGGCCCAAGTGGATGAAATTGGCACCTTGCCGTCTGGCAGGTAGAGAGAGTTCGATTTCAGCAAGTACCTATTAAGGCTGAGAGGCGTGGCTTGATCATGTACAAACTAGTTTAATTGAAATTCCTTTATATCTGAAACCCATGAAATAAGACATCTCTGTTGACAAATTTTGACAAGCTAGGTATCTGTTAAAATTCATGTTGTAATCTGGTCCAGGCATGTTGTTAAGGGCTACGTTATATAGGATAAATGCTAGTTCCGAGATAACATAACTGTATATAATGTATCATATATCGAAGAATATGTCCTTTATAAAGCATGGCACTTATCATTGTTGTATTCATATCACTATTTTTTTTACATTTGTCTGTGTTATGTTGCATGTCCCAAATAAAACATATTACCCAATGAGAATAAACTATCAAAACACAATGTCATTATTTACATGGAAGATAATCGTAAAAACGAGGATGATGGTTGTATTAGTGATGGTGGAGGAGGAAGAAAAG
Source organism: Doris montereyensis (assembly GCA_037039925.1). NCBI lineage: Eukaryota > Metazoa > Mollusca > Gastropoda > Nudibranchia > Dorididae > Doris > Doris montereyensis. The sequence goes on along the minus strand of JAXRKP010002643.1, from coordinate 34,722 downwards.
GAGGAGGTGAACACATATGATCGTAGTGACCTGATGTTTGTGTTGATGGCAGTAATAATAATAATAATAATAATAATAATAATAATAATAACAATAATAATAATAATAATAATAATAATATTCTGTATATAATTGACATAGAATTGAATCGTGTAACGCTGAATCAAATCTGTATGCGGTAACCAAAAACCTGAAAATTTGCATACTGGTTCAAAATGAGGTGTGGAATTGCATTTTCATTGATTCGAAAGGTTGAAAACATAACCAGGTGGTTTCATGTATTAACCATACCTAAGAACAAATGTGCAAAAACAGAAATGCCATTTTATATTTTTACAAACCGAAATGAACTGATAAAGATGCTCTTGATTCAAAACCTAAACACAAAATGGAAGCACTTAAAATCACTGCTAGATCTAAATCTAGATATATTATCATTTTTGCTATTGCCATTATTACTATTAACACTTTTAATACTACTGCTGCTATTACTATTACTACTACTAATAATATTACTAATAACAATAACAACATTATTATTATCATCATCATCATCCTCATTATTATCATTATTATTATTATCCCTATTATCATCATTATTGTCACTATTAAATGCTAGCACTATTATGACTTTTTTGTTATTTCATTATTATCATATCATTATTATTCATATTATTTTCAGTACAATACCAACAAACTTTCTTTGATGTTGCTAAAATAAATGGTCTGGAAACATAGATCATGGTTGACAACAGTTAACTGCCTTTATATTAAAACCATTTATTTTTTATTGTAAATATTCTATAGTCAAGTGTTTAATGAGTGGCTCTTACATCTCTCAACCGTTTACTATTTCACAGTGACATTCAGCCATAGTTTCAATAATGAATAAGAATGTTGTAAAGCACCAACAAAATGTACTAAGGTATCTCATTCTTCCTAAACATCTTTTGGACCATGAATTTACCTGAAGGGAAATGATGAAGGAGAAAAAGAAAATGAACCTCATTTTTAGTTTCTGATAAATTAGTACTGATTTGCTAGGATAAAGTAAAATCTCAGGGGCTGGGCATGATTTAGACAGGCAAACAATTTTAAAATGATGGCAAAAGAGTGTACGTGCCGTAACAATATCGTTTTAACCTAACATTTCGTCTACATATGGCTTCATACAACTGGCAAGCAGGTTGAAGTATTGTAATATAAATAATTTTGAAAACAAAGGACACAACCCACAAAAATCCACAAGTCTCCCATCTCCTTTAAATATTGAAGGTGCAGCAGCAGAACTCATTTTCAACGTCTAACATAGGAATTCTCACAGACAAAAATCTTAAAAACCAATACAAGGAAAGTGGTTAAAATCTAAAACTGTCTTTTCTATGGGCTTTTTTTTCCTTTTTTATAGGTAGGGATTCTTTAAGTGAATTTTTCTTAAGTACATGTACACTTATTTGTCAAACCTCCTTTGATATTGCTTGCATGGTTGGACAAGAGAAAAAGATTGGGTACCGATGAGTGGCTAAATGTGCTGGAAATGAACGGAGCACTGAGACGTAAGACATTTGATATCCAGCTTACGGCTGATTTATTCAGGAGAAAGTCAGGACAACGTTTTAAAGCAGAACGTGACAAATCCTTTTGTTGTTTTTTTCCTTCATAAAAACAAAAACATGAGTTAGGTTTAACAGCAAAGAAAAAAAAATCTAAATCCCTTCAACAAAATGACATTCCAAGCTAGAAGGAAGGAGCTTTCTATAAATGAGTCAATTGCATAAAATACAGCAAAAAACCAAATGAACCAATAAAAAAAATATTAATTAAGTAAACAAATCAATTTTTACAACAACTAAAAACGGGCGCATTATTTACAAGACATGGGAGCGTGTACAGATCACAGTTTACAAAATGAGTTGAAATGCCAGATAAATGCAGTGAAAAACGTTTCTCATATTAGCTGAGCCAGGCACAGTTTTGTTCCACTGCGGACGTTTCTCATCTGTCACTGTGAGCCAGCTGTCCTGAGTGCTTCTTCTTCAGTGTCCAAATATTCAATCCATCGATGGGATTTTCTGCCATACTGTGGAATTCAAGAAATTTGACATGGAAAGATATCAAAGCAAGTCAAATTTGATGAATAAAAATAAAAGCTAAATACAAAAAAAATTGGTTTCCTCCGATAAACTTGCATTAAAATTTTAGAAAGAAATACTGGTAGGTTTCTTCAGATGAACCTCAATTTAAATTTTACAAAGGAGTTTGTGTCCTCTAATAAACTTGAATACAACTTTTTCTAACGAAGCCAGTTTTCTCTAATGGACTGAAATTTAAGTTTTAGAAAGACGTTGGTTTCATTTGTCAAACTGGAATTAAAATCCTAGTGGGGAAAAAAATATTCTCTGATTAACCTGACAAATGTTGAACAATTTAATTTCACAAGTCTCATTTTGTCTTTACCGTTGTGAAAATAACAAGAAAGCAAACAAGCCCATTTTTGTAATAGTAACAGCAAAAAAAAGCGTGAAAATCAAAATCTTACGTAAATGTTATTCATTTCAGTGAAAAAACGCTGACACAAGGAGGCAGGACCTTCTGGCAATGGTATTTGGAGATTTTGATCTTGATAGACAATTCTCTCCACAGGGCACACAACACATGCCGTTCCTGCCCCAAACACTTCCTTCACCTGCAAGATCAAAGATTAATGAGTGCATATTCTACAGAGTAGCTTTCAAACACATTTTGGACTTGAAACAAAATATTGATAATTTGTTGCGACTTTTATCCTGACTCTCACAACATTTTGTACATGTTGTGAAACTAGAGTCTTGATTTGTCTTTTAACCTCATCAATGGAAGCAATGTGCTCACAATAGTAGAATAAAATATCAACAGATAGATATCTTCAAAAAATTATTTTTGCTAATATTCTAAAAAAAGAAAAAGAGAAAGTATCTTTCAATATCTTTGATTTGATTTGATTTGATCTGATTTGATTTTCCCCACGTCCACAACTTAGATATTTCAAAGGGTTCGATTGGGATTTTTAATTTGTGCCCAGACTACCCAGTAAACAGCCAAGGGATTTTTAACGTGCACAGAGTGTTGTGATCTACACATGGGACCTCCTTTTTATCGTCCGTCTCTGATGGGACTAGGTGTTGATCCACCTACCTGGACCAGGGGGTAGATTTTACTTTAAAAAAACTAGAGAAAATTTGTCAACTGTCAGCAGGGTTTGAACCCACGATCATTAGGTTGAGAGGCAGACACCTTGCCTCTTGACTACTTTCAATATCAAGCCATTCCATGTAGAAACCATTTTTTTATGCTCAGAAAAACCAGCCTCAGTCAGGAAGCAAAACCCATGACAGAGTAAAATCCTGTCCAGGAGACAATGTAGTACAGTAATAGCAATGTAAGAACACAACCCATCAGGGAGAATGAAAAATCATTATTGTAGACGGACTGTGTTGGTATGCGGACAGCAAACGTTAACGCACAAAGGAAGGCTAGGACCATGACCATGAATAAGTCTAGTTCTTACCTAACCTGTCAATCATGCAATAAAACTCTATATAGTCAACAAGGGACAGGTCAGCCTTGCAGGTGGAACTTTATGTACCATATGGCCATCCATTTCCACCTGACGAGCACGCAAAAAATCAAACTCATTCACCGACACGAGATTGGTTGGACACGCATCTTTGATTTGTTTGATGATGATCAACCTCAATTGTTTTTGCAACATGCGTTAAGCAATAATGAATGTAGATTCCGTTTGTTTTGCCTACACAGAACATTGTGCACCATGAAGCCATGCTGTCTAGCAGGTAGAGTAAGATTCACTGTTAACAGCCGATGCCAAACAATGACAATTGTTTGCTTGGGCCAAATGGGTGAAGATGCACTTTGCCATCCAGCCGGTAGAGGAGGTTGCTATCAGCATCTATATATGACACCTGAGAGGCACAGCTTAATCATCTACACATCTGATTTAACTGAAATGCCTTCAATCTAAAATCTATGAAAAAAAGACATCTGTCTTGACAACTTTGACAAGTAAGGTGTTTGTCTTGAAAATAATGCTGTTAGTCGGTCTGGGCGTGTTTTTTAAGAGAGCCACCACAAAGAGAGCAAATTACAGTGCAGCACGCAAATCTCAAACACAAAAACTCTAATTCATGGCTATCTCAAAACTCTTCTCTTGGTCTATTTTTAATCCTTCTATTTTCTTTGTACCAGCAACACACCTTTCTCAAACCCAAACATGGAAATCTCAAACTACGAAACTTCAATAAAAAGTAAACAAAAATGTTTTTAATGCTTAAATTTTAGAATTGAACAACGAGAATAGCCACTTAGCCCTTTTGATTATACATGTACAAGGCAGCATACAATGTAGTTTAGCGGTAATGTGGATATGGAAAAGGTGTGTGGGTGGCCATGGGAAGGGGAAGGGGAAGGGTGTTCACACTATGCACATTGGTGGCTTTTTTTACCTTGTCAAAGGGGCCTATCCTCGTGAAAAATCTATGAAAAACGACAGACACGAACATCTCAAATTCACGGCTATCTAACTCATTGACCCGACCTGAAGGAGTTTGCGATAACCGTGCTGCAATGCATAAAGAAAAATTCTCTCTTTCTTGAGAATATGTGCTGCCAGGTGGCTCATGGTGTTAGACGGAATGTTGTTAGACTGTTACTACTCTATCACCTTTTCCGTTTCATGCTATGGAAAGGAGGATACGCTCTGACTCTATGTGTGGGAGTTTTTTTCTTTTTGTTTGAGTCGAAGCAATGCTAATTGCAATCATACTGCTTCTTCAACAATCAACTTACCCTGCCTTCATTTATGGCTTTTGTGAACTCTGGCATGCTGATGGGTGCCTCTGCAACTTTGAATTCCTTCTGAGGAAAGATTAAAAATTGATAACTAAACAAACTGCCTGGCATTGTTTTAAACTGAGTTGCATTCTGGACATGAAATAGATCTCAAAGCCCCTTTGGGACAAAGATGAGACAAATACAGAGGAATAAACACATTTTTTTTTTTTAAAGCGTCACGCTCAGCTTCCAACCTGAGTAGGTCGAGTCTTGGGCGTGAAACTGACAGTCCAAACATCTTAGTAAAAATATTGTAAAAAGACGCAGTAAAGTGGAGACAAACTGAAGTTGGCATTCTAACTTCTGCTTGAAAAAAGGCAAAGCGAGAAAAGATATTCTGTTTATGTTGAGACAAAAGCACAAGATTAAGTGACCTACCCATTCCCCGTGCTAGCTCCAGGAGACTTTTTATGAGTGACTCCTGGCAGGATGTAACCTGACTCAAGTTGAGGAGTGATGAGTTCCAAGTCTGGTGTAAAAAATTTAAAAAGGGGGGAAAAAAAGACAAATGTTAAATTAATATTAAATAGCTATACATGTTTTCAAAGTAAGTTTTCTCTCACAATATTTCTCCCTGGTTCAATCCTTCCTTAACAGGAGAGAGCAGACAAATATAAAGAGAGTTGACATAATGAGTGCTGTCTGTCAAAAAGCATATTCCACAAGCAACCAATTACAAGAGCTATTTACAGAGAGCACTAGCAATCCTAAAAGGTTACAAACAAACAACCTACAATCTGTTTCTAACCCACAGCTGCAAGGGCACATATTGTCAGTCGTATAACATTAATGCTTGTCACATTTATACGTTTTGAGAGGAACAAGAAAACTTTTCTTAAACTTTCATTTTCAAAGATCTTGACGACAAATGATTTGGCTTTAATTTGAACTTTCTGGTTGGTTGATTTCTTAGATATTTTAGGCTAGAAGGAAAACATCTAGTGATGCCATTATGTGGTATTATCTCAAAAACGTCTGAGTGACTTAAGCATTTGTGTTACACAACTGACGATATATTTAATCTTCAGAGAAGAACATTAAAGACTAAAATTTTAGTTTTGATGATGAAAACTGAATTTGCGCAACAAAAATAAATAAATATATATTTATTAAAAGGATTTATCTTCCACGTTATTAAGAGTGAGTTATTACAATGAGACTCTGTTCACCGACATATTCAACAGTCCTATATGAGGGACAAAACTTATTCTCACCTCCTTTCTCAGTGATCCATAAAACAAAGAGATTCATTGTGCCCACTTCAGTCATCTGATGGTCCTCTCCATACAACCACAATACCTGCTGGCAGTTTTTTTCACTTAACGCAAACTGCTGGACTTTGATAGTGGGTGCATAGTTACTGCATGGGAAAAAAGAGGTGAAGAAAGAAGGTGATAGAGAGAAGAGTGGTCATGAACATAATGTTTACTGGGCAACAAAAAAAGAAACTGTGCATGAAAGTTTGATGTAATTTTTTATCACTTATACGGGACCTAGCAATTTGAAATTATTCACGAAAAAACTTTGATTCATGGTTAAAAGACTGACAACAAGAGTTTTGATGTCTGTTGAGATTTAATTGTTATCCGGGGTAAGTATTTTTTCCAGCAATGGAACGTACATGAAGTTGATTGATGCACAGTTTCTTTTTTGCTAAGTATATTATACTAAATTCTTTTACAGGACAGACCTTGTGATTGTTTCTTTTCTTCCCCCGGTATTATACATATTTTATGGATCACTAAAAATCATGCTTAAGAACAAAGAGAAGAATCATAATAAATTTATGATTTTCTCAATTTTCTTCTTCTTTGTCTTCTTCGTGGTAACTGATTAATTCAATTGTTGTACATTTCAATGACCAAGAACATCCACAAAGCTGCCGCCTTTTCAAATCGGAAAACGGACTCTGACAGTGCGCACTAAGTTTGAATTGCACAACGACCTGTAATATTCCAGAAGTAAGTAAGTTTTTTGAAGGTCACTACAACCCAATAAGCCAGAGCGTATCCCGGTTTCTACAGCATGATAATAATCACCTCCTGGAAAGGAGGCTAGTCTGACAAAGGTTTTTACTTCCAAGCTAGTGCTTGTTTGTACCCATTTGTACCTAGGTCCGGTGGGGAAAATGCATGTTAAGTGTCTTTCCCAAGAACACAATGTCGGACCTAGCTTTGCTAAGATTCGAACCCGGAGCTTCATGATCCTGAGTCCTGACCACTTGGCGACTGATGCCTTTTAATATTCCAGAAAGCATTGATAATTTAACTTAAAGTACTCCACTCCAAGGTAAATAACTAAAAGTCTGCCAAACGCTGGCTTTTCTGCGAAGTGCAACAACGGTCTTGCAAAGTCAGCATGGCGTCTCCAGACATTCACCCCAATCTCTCTGAATCTTTGCCGTTAACTAAGGGTTTCTATAAAAACAAAATACATTTAACGCTCGTATACATACATATGCTTCACAGTAAATACAAACGTACTGACTCAAAACCCTAAAAAAACTATTAAAAACCTTTTTTATGTACTGATTGGCAGCTATGCATCCATATTTTGTCAAGCTTAATAAAAACATTTTTTTTTATATTTCTCTCACTCTTAATTATATCATTTTTATTAATTTCTAGATTTCTTCTTTTTGTTTTAGGTTTAAGGGCAGCCTATCATCCAGCGGGAATGAAAAACGAACATGGCGCAATTATTTCTTAAATTTTTATTTTTTAAACCTATCTAAATACAATTTTGGTAAGCATGATTATCATAAATCCTGCTGATAAGCATCATTTATTTCATGCATCGCCAGAGTCTGTAACAGTAAAGTTCCTCCAAGACCCTTACGCCACTAGAGCCAGAGCGTAGCCCTCTTTCTATAGTGTGAAGCGAAACGGGTGATGTAATCAACTCCTGGACAGGAGGTTAATCAGGCTAATCAGTCGCATAATTTTAGTCCCAAGCTATTGTTGGTAAGCACTTGCACCTGGGTCGAGTCGTAAAGACACTTTTCCCATCTCGACCCAGATGCAAATGGATACCAGTGTAAGCTGGGGAGTGAAACCTGCGACAAGATCAGTGTCCAGTTAGGAAGGGGTGTGTTAGCACATGCTCCCCTTTATGCTATATAACAAACTAGGACAAGCTTCGGTTCCATGGTTTTATGCCTTGAGGAATTTTACATTTTACTTATTTTCGATTCAAACAGATTTTTCACTTTAATTTCACGCAAGACAAAGAGTAAAAAAAGAAGACGTTATTTGCATTACAGTAAGTTGTACAAGTGTTCATATTTAAACACATAATTTTGATGAAATAAGAACATAATATATCATGTATATGAGCATAAAATAAATGAGAAAGGGTTTGATTCAATACTGTTTGAGTCATTGCAGCTCCAAGCTGTTTCTCTTGGTAAATCGTCAAAAGCAAAAGGAAACATGAAAAAAAAACCCAAAAAAACTTAAGTACCTGCCCATCTTAAAGCCTCCACTGCCTCCTGGCCATGCACGAACGTACTTTGGGTCAGCAAGAAGGGATACAGGCTTGAGGCCTGTGGGGAAGTACGGTCCCACGGGACACAGAATGGTGTACAGCTTGGCCTCTGTGGGAGCTGTTACCCCTAAAGTTGGCTGGAACATGAAAAAAGAAAGTTAAACATCATTTGAATTTTAAACAGTCATCAATGTCTTTGTATATGTATAATTCACTCACATCACACTTGCTTACTTAAAACCAATCGTAAGTGACTTTTTTCTATTGAAATATAGCCCCATAAACCACATGCGGTGATCTCAGGGTTATTTAGAGGAAAAAGCAAGATAAAAAGATAAGAGCAAGAGAAAGACTGAAGGAGACACGTAGAACCTACCAGAAGCGGCCGCCAACCACCCACTCATAGACTCATAGATGGCAATTGGAAAAGGATAAAGGAGGATTGCAATAATAGTATGTTACACAATTCATTAAAATGGAGAGATTTATGCACAGAAAATACACAAAATTAGGAGTAAACATAAACATATATGATCTGAAAAAGTAAATAAAGCTCAAATCGCATTTTCAGGTTTTAGTTTAGGCAAATTTCTAAATTCGCATTCTAGCAAAATTCTGCTGAATAACGGACAATTCTCATTTATGACAGATGCAGCTGAAAAGAAATGCGATTATTGATATGGTACACTATTGATACACTAGAAATGTAAGCCTATACTTTTCAACACTGTCTTATTTCCCTAAACACCTAATGACATTATATCATATATCTTAGGTTTAAAACTGAATGCTGAGGATTACGTTGGGTGCATTGTTCTAAGGAGGACGCTGGTAGTAGCTCAGTTGGTAGAGAGTCTGAATACTATGTAGAGGACGAGAGTGATTCCCAGTCTGGTCTGATTTTTACAGGCAATCCAGCAGAAAATGGTTAACTAGGTCTACTCAGATTTGATGACTGAGTAAAGTCAGATTTGGTGGCAGAGTAAAGTCAGATTTGGTGACTGAGTAAAGTCAGTGTAAAAAGTAATGGTAAACTGCCATAAAATAATGCTGTATTTTCTTGAAAAATATAAACTCTTCTTCTGTATTAACCTATACTTAACAATAAGTACGGAACTTACTTTAATGTTAAAAGATTTTTTTAATTTTTTTTAATTTTGCAATGACATCAAAAGAACATAAAGGTATTTATTGAATCTCAAAACACAAGACTTTAGACAATTACACGAAATGGCTGATCTGACACCAAAAAATTAATTCCTGAAGTAAATGTGGAACTTCTGGAATAATGACTTACATCTGTTCCGATTAAAGTAGGACGTATGTAAAGGGAGCATTTGTCTGAATAAGGAATCCATTCCTGGTCCAAGCTTATCAACTTCTTGATGCACTTTAAGTATTCAGCTCGATCAAAGGCCTGTGAATAAAAATAGAGAACGATTACACAGACTTGTAAGAATGTTCAGCCAAAAAACGTCAAAAATGATTTTGCAAGCTCATGCCATGTGTTGTCAATCTCATAAATATATCACATATGGACGCAATAAAAAATAGAGATAAGTACTTTTTTTTACCTATGAGAAGATCAAGAGAAAAGTAAATGAACGTATAACACACACACACACACACACGCATACATACACACATGTTCGTACATATGCGCATATATGTATGCAGACATGTACTCACAAATACAGACAATTTAATACACCTCTGCTGTATTTGAAGGATAAAAGCTTTACTTACTGAAAAGAATTAATTAAAACTATCCACTTCAGTAATTTACTAATTCATAGCTGCTCTGATTCATCTTGCACAATGGCCCATAATGTTCCAGGAAACATTGATAATTTCGAATTGACTCCCTTTAAATTAAATAACAAAAAAACCCTGCCGATTGCTGGACTTTCTGGTGAAGTTCAATGGCAGTTTTGCTAACTAAGAATGATGTCTGTGGATTTTCATCGCAATTTTTCAAAGTTTCTGCCATTATATACTTTTTCTAAAAACACACTTTCCCCTCATATAATATATACTTTTATAGTTAAATACAGACTTACAGACTCAAAGCCAGAAACATTTATACTAAATATGTTTTTTATGTACTGGTTGACAGCTATGCTAATTAATTTTTTTTTGACCAGGGAACTTGAAACTCTCATGAAATGATAAAATATATTATAAGAAAAGTGAAAACGTGAAAAGTGTCAATTGTTTTTAGTAACAAATACTAAAAGGCAGAATATTTCTACAAAAGTACTGAATGTGGAAAAGAATCAATATAAGAAATAACAAAATAATAACACCAACAAAACCCCAACTCAAACCACCATTCAGCACGGCTGAATGCTTTTTTTGTTTATTTCACTGAAATTAACCCCGTCCACCATGTGCGATGATCTCGGGTGAATTAAGTGAATATAGCAAGATAATAGGTAAGTCAAAGAAGGAAAGTAAAGAAGAAGAGTCTACTAGCAGGGCCTGTCAACCGACCAGGTGCGATGATCTCAGAGTGAATTAAGTGGAAACAGCAAGATAATAACAGGTAGGTGAAAGGAAAGAAATAGGACCTACCAGCACCCCCTCCCCCACCAATCCACCCCCCCCACACCAGCTCAATGCTATAATGAAAATTATTACACCATAGAAAAGTTTCAATATGCCTACAACAAGCATAAGCAAGAAAGACAAAAAGAGAGTTTTTGGACAAGACCACAACTGAACCTTACAGGCAAAGCCGATCTGGCGGCAGAGCTTGACATTCTGTTCATGTTTTCCATTGGTCTGAACATGCGAATCTTGTTGTCCACACCTCTGTACGCCTTCATTCCTTCGAAAATCTGCACCAGAATTTCGAGATAGAAAGAAATTTCAATCAATCAAAACTTATCAAATGATGACTATAATAATGAGCACTGCTTGATTAACGATGAAAATGACAATGATCAATTATGATGATGAAGATGAATGATGATGATGATGCATGTGACAGGCCAGCATCACCATCCCCATCGAAGGAGAAGAATTAACGGTTAATGTGATGATAATGGTAGACGAACTATAGAAACTATTAGTTTAACAATGATAATCATAATTATCGTGATAACAAATCCAAGCATAGTCACTATTATTATCATTGCTACAAGACGTATTCTATGTTTATAAGACAGACAGACAGAGACAGAGAGACAGAAACAGAGGGATAACACACAGACAGACAGACAGAGACCTACATACCAAAACAGGATGTATTTATGGAGCTTTAGAATCAACTACAAATTTAACCCTTTTTTCACCACTAGGCAAGACTAATAAAAAAATTAACTCAGTGATCCTAGCAGTAGTCGTGATAAAGAAGACACATTGAGAACAGCGACATACGACACAAGATCAAAGTATGCTGGTACAGATGTTTCAAACTCAAGATCCAGGTACAAGAAAGAAAAAAACCATCAAAAAGAAGAAAAAACAATCCTTCTTGCCCATATCTTTCGCAAGCCTAATATAGCTTTTTTTACTTACTTATCCTCATGGTGCTTGGGCAGCACATAAGGCCGACACAGTGGATCGCCATTGAACACGACGAGATGGCAATTTTGTCATCTGCCCCCACGTCCATCCCTGGGTCTTCATCTCTTTTTCAATGCTTCTCCTTCAGGTTTCTAGCGGGCGACCTCTCTTCCTTGTTCCCTGAGTGGTTCATCTGAGGGCTATTTTAGGGATGGCATCAGCATTCGTCCTAAGGATGAGACTAGTCCACTTCCATCTTCTCTTCCTCATAATTTGGGACATTGACTCCAGTGAGGTTCTTTCTTGAAGGTCGTTGTTTGATATCGTGTTTGGCCAAAATATTTTGAGGATCTTTCTGAGACATTTGTTTTGAAAGATGTCCAGCTTTCTGCAGATGTTATTTGTTGTTTTCCAAGATTCGGCACCATAAAGGACAGCTAGAATATTAGATTTGTAGAATCTGAGTTTTGTTTTAATTGAGAATTTTCTTGAATTCCAAATATTATTCAGTGATCCAAATACCTTTCTTGCTTTTGTTAACCTTTCTTTGATCTCATCTTCAGAATTTCCATTTTGAGTAATTTTACTTCCGAGATATGTGAAAGTTTGTATATCCTCAATCTCCTTGTTTCCAAGTTTCACCGGTTGTTTCGATTTGTTGTTCATCCTCATCATTTTTGTTTTTCCAATATTTATGTGTAGCCCTAGTTTTTGTGTATTGTCATCAACTTGCTGTGTTTTTGTTTGTATATCTATGATGTTCTGTGACAGGAATACAACATAATCAGCAAAAACCTTGCGGTCCTAAGTCCAGCAGCCTAACCACTAAACAATTTCTTTTGTTTTTAAGTTCATAACAAAATCATACAATTCCTTTCATCAGATGCACGTCATGGGTGAACAGACAAAGATTAAAAAAAAAAAAATTCTCATGAACAATCGATGGCTTACCTCAGTGGCATAATGCAGAACTTTGGCAGCTGGGTGGATGGCAAACGGCGCCAAAGGTCTAATCACAGGTGCTTGCCATCCATTGGCTTCTGTCCAGTCTATCTCTAGCATGTGGTCAGTCATGGTGTGTCCAAATTTGAGGCTATCATTGTCTGGTTTGGGATTACTGTTGGGGATCATGGTAATCTGAAGATCATCGTACTGAAATCGGTTTTAAAAAAACAATCGGCATTGAATAGGAGGTCTTAAAGAAAGTTTAGAGCATGTTGAAGTAAAAGATAGAAGGGGTTTTTTTTTTGTTTTTGTTTGGGGTTGTTCTGTTTTTTGTTTGTTTGGTTTGGGTTTTTTTGGAGGGGCGGTGGCAGGTTATTTGGTGTGTGTGTGTGTGTGTGTGTGTGTGTGACCGTGGGGGGGGGGGGGTTGGTTTATAATCTGCATTCCGGTGCAAGTGTTAGAAACTCACACCAGTATCTAGGCACGACATGCATTTAGGTAACATCAACTCTGTAGAAGGGCACATTGCCGTTGAGAGTTAAACACATGAAACACTACTTCATTTAGGTAACATCAACTCTGTAGAAGGGCACATTGCCGTTGAGAGTTAAACACATGAAACACTACTTCATTCAGGCATCATCGCCTCCGTCGTAGGACACAGTACACCTGACAGAGAGTTAGAACACATGAAGCTAACATTCGTACAATATCACCCCCTCCCCCCGCCACACACACACACACACACACACATACACACACACATACATACACATACACATAAAGCACAGAGCAGCCAGGCATTCATTATTACGGGGTCCAAAAGACCAGACAAGCTAATTCGCTTATATTTCCCAAGGTGCACTCTGACATATTAATTACGTCATAACCACTGCCACGGGAGCGTTGGCGGCCATGACTCTCCATTGTCCCCTGATTTCCCTTGCTCTAATCATGACTCTCCATTCTCCCTGATTTCCCTTGCTCTAATCATGACTCTCCATTCTCCCCTGATTTCCTTGCTCTAATCATGACTCTCCATTCTCCCCTGATTTCCTTGCTCTAATCACGACTCTCCATTCTCCCCTGATTTCCCTTGCTCTAACCATGACTCTCCATTCTCCCATGATTTCCCTTGCTCTAATCATGACTCTCCATTGTCCCCTGATTTCCCTTGCTCTAATCATGACTCTCCATTGTCCCCTGATTTCCTTGCTCTAATCATGACTCTCCATTCTCCCATGATTTCCCTTGCTCTAATCATGACTCTCCATTCTCCCCTGATTTCCCTTGCTCTAATCATGACTCTCCATTCTCCCCTGATTTCCCTTGCTCTAATCACGACTCTCCATTCTCCCCTGATTTCCCTTGCTCTAATCATGACTCTCCATTCTCCCCTGATTTCCTTGCTCTAACCATGACGTTTATTCCTGCATGCAGTGTCCGTACCCTTGATATTCGGCCACGTGCATTGTAATCTAGCTCTCAAACCAGCGACTCGCTCCGTGATTCCTGTTAGACTTTTTACGGCATAACGACCACTGCTAGTAGCACCAAGAATCAATAAAAGATTCTACCTAAACCCTGTCATGTCCATGGCTTTTAATAGCAAAAACTCCTCCTAAATGAAGGTTAGCACGTCTTCGAAGTTTTTTGTTATTTTTTTTCTAAAAGAAAAAAACCCCAACTACACATACACTGAAAATAAAATGACTCCCACCAGATAGATACAACCAATTGCTGCAGGAATGTAACAAAGAACATTGCCATTATAATAAATTAATCCCACAGCTCTGTCCAATGGCGAATTTCGGTTTCTCTCTCTCTCTTTTCTTCTTTTCTTTAATAGCTGGTTAATCTTTTCTTTTGTTTAAACGAGACACTCATGCATAATACACATACATAATATATCTACATAATGTATATCAGAATTATATATATATATATATATATATATATATATATATATATATATATATATATATATATATATATATATATATATATATATGAGAGAGAAAAAGAGAGAGAAGAGAGAGAGAGAGAGAGAGAGAGAGAGAGAGAGAGAGAGAGAGAGAGAGAGAGAGAGAGAGAGAGAGAGAGAGAGAGAGAGAGAGAGAGAGAGAGCGAGAGAGAAAGACAGACAGACAGACAAACAGACAGACATAGACGACTTTGCAGAAAGGCAGCCCCATATCATATTGTGGACAAAACAAGGTATGTGTTGAGTTATTTCGTGACATCAAACGCTTCCTCCACGGTCAAACAGAGTGTAGATGTGTATGTGTGTGTGTGTGTGTGTGTGTGTGTGTGTGTGTGTGTGTCTTCTCGAGTTTGTTAAAACACGAACAGGCAGACTTACATTTAATAAAATAATAATAATAATAATAATGATAATAATAATAATAATAATAATAATAATAATAATAATAATAATAATAATAATAATAATAATAATAATAATAACAATAATAATAACAATAATAATAACAATAATAATATTATAATAATAATAATAATAATAATAATAATAATAATAATAATAATAATAATAATAATAATAATAATAATCCGTGCAACTTCACGCGATGTAACTTACTGGAAGGGATGTAACATTTGTCACTTTGTCCTCGTATTAGACATAGCGGTTTCGGTTGGTTATGTAACATTTGTCACTTTGTCCTAGTATTAGACATAAGGGACTTGGTGGTCATGTAACATTTGTCACTTTGTCCTAGTATTAGACATAGGGGACTTGGTGGTCATGTAACATTTGTCACTTTGTCCTAGTATTAGACATGAGGGACTTGGTGGTCATGTAACATTTGTCACTTTGTCCTAGTATTAGACATAGGGGACTTGGTGGTCATGTAACATTTGTCACTTTGTCCTAGTATTAGACATAGGGGACTTGGTGGTCATGTAACATTTGTCACTTTGTCCTAGTATTAGACATAGGGGACTTGGTGGTCATGTAACATTTGTCACTTTGTCCTCGTATTAGACATAGTAGAACATTTGTCACTTTGGTGGTCATGTAACATTTGTCACTTTGTCCTAGTATTAGACATAGGGGACTTGGTGGTCATGTAACATTTGTCACTTTGTCCTCATATTAGACATAGTAGATTCGGTGGTCATGTAACATTTGTCACGTTGTCCTAGTATTAGACATAGGGGACTTGGTGGTCATGTAACATTTGTCACTTTGTCCTCGTATTAGACATAGTAGATTCATAGGTGGTCATGTAACATTTGTCACGTTGTCCTAGTATTAGACATAGGGGACTTGGTGGTCATGTAACATTTGTCACGTTGTCCTAGTATTAGACATAGGGGACTTGGTGGTCATGTAACATTTGTCACTTTGTCCTAGTATTAGACATAGGGGACTTGGTAGTCATGTAACATTTGTCACTTTGTCCTCGTATTAGACATAGTAGATTCGGTGGTTATGTAACATTTGTCACGTTGTCCTAGTATTAGACATAGGGGACTTGGTGGTCATGTAACATTTGTCACTTTGTCCTAGTATTAGACATAGTGGACTTGGTGGTCATGTAACATTTGTCACTTTGTCCTAGTATTAGACATAGGGGACTTGGTGGTCATGTAACATTTGTCACTTTGTCCTCGTATTAGACATGGGGGACTTGGTGGTCCTGTAACATTTGTCACGTTTGTCCTAGTATTAGACATAGGGGACTTGGTGGTCATGTAACATTTGTCACTTTGTCCTAGTATTAGACATAGGGGACTTGGTGGTCATGTAACATTTGTCACTTTGTCCTAGTATTAGACATAGGGGACTTGGTGGTCATGTAACATTTGTCACTTTGTCCTCGTATTAGACATAGTAGATTCGGTGGTCATGTAACATTTGTCACGTTGTCCTAGTATTAGACATAGGGGACTTGGTGGTCATGTAACATTTGTCACTTTGTCCTCATATTAGACATAGTTGTCCTAGATTGGTGGTCATGTAACATTTGTCACTTTGTCCTAGTATTAGACATAGGGGACTTGGTGGTCATGTAACATTTGTCACTTTGTCCTCGTATTAGACATAGTAGATTCGGTGGTCATGTAACATTTGTCACGTTGTCCTAACATTTGTCATGTAACATTTGTTGTCCTAGTATTAGACATAGGGGACTTGGTGGTCATGTAACATTTGTCACTTTGTCCTAGTATTAGACATAGGTAACATTCCTCGTATTAGATAGTCGGTGGTCATGTAACATTTGTCACGTTGTCCTAGTATTAGACATAGGGGACTTGGTGGTCACATTTGTCACTTTGTCCTAGTATTAGACATAGGGACTTGGTGGTCATGTAACATTTGTCACTTTGTCCTAGTATTAGACATAGGGGACTTGGTAGTCATGTAACATTTGTCACTTTGTCCTCGTATTAGACATAGTAGACTTCGGTGGTCATGTAACATTTGTCACGTTGTCCTAGTATTAGACATAGGGGACTTGGTGGTCATGTAACATTTGTCACTTTGTCCTAGTATTAGACATAGTAGATTCGGTGGTCATGTAACATTTGTCACTTTGTCCTAGTATATAGACATAGGGGACTTGGTGGTCATGTAACATTTGTCACTTTGTCCTAGTATTAGACATAGGGGACTTGGTGGTCATTTGTCACGTTGTCCTAGTAACATTTGTCAACTTTGTCCTAGTATTAGACATAGGGGACTTGGTGGTCATGTAACATTTGTCACTTTGTCCTAGTATTAGACATAGGGACTTGGTGGTCATGTAACATTTGTCACTTTGTCCTAGTATTAGACATAGGGGACTTGGTGGTCATGTAACATTTGTCACTTTGTCCTCGTATTAGACATAGTAGATTCGGTGGTCATGTAACATTTGTCACGTTGTCCTAGTATTAGACATAGGGACATAGTAGACATTGGTGGTCATGTACATTTGTCATGTAACGTTGTCCTACTTGACATAGGGGACTTGGTCATGTAACATTTGTCATGTAACATTTGTCACTTTGTCCTAGTATTAGACATAGGGGACTTGGTGGTCATGTAACATTTGTCACTTTGTCCTAGTATTAGACATAGGGGACTTGGTGGTCATGTAACATTTGTCACTTTGTCCTAGTATTAGACATAGGGGATTAACATTTGGTGGTCATGTAACATTTGTCACGTTGTCCTAGTATTAGACATAGTATTTGTCACTTTGTCCTCGTAGATTCATGGTCATGGTCACGTTGTCCTAGTATAAGACATAGGGAACTTGGTCATGTAACATTTGTCACTTTGTCCTAGTATTAGACATAGTAGTAACATTTGTCACTTTGTCCTAGTATTAGACATAGGGGATTGGTGGTCATGTAACATTTGTCACTTTGTCCTAGTATTAGACATAGTATAGTACATTTGTCACTTTGTCCTAGTATTAGACATAGGGGACTTGGTGGTCATGTAACATTTGTCACTTTGTCCTAGTATTAGACATGTAACATTTGGGGACTTGGTGGTCATGTAACATTTGTCACTTTGTCCTAGTATTAGACATAGGGGACTTCGGTGGTCATGTAACATTTGTCACTTTGTCCTAGTATTAGACATAGGGGACTTGGTGGTCATGTAACATTTGTCACTTTGTCCTAGTATTAGACATAGGGGACTTGGTGGTCATGTAACATTTGTCACTTTGTCCTAGTATTAGACATAGGGGACTTGGTGGTCATGTAACATTTGTCACTTTGTCCTCGTATTAGACATAGGGGATTCGGTGGTCATGACATTTGTCAGTGTCCTCGTATTAGACATAGGCGACTCGGTGGTCATGTAACATTTGTCACGTTGTCCTAGTATTAGACATAGGGGACTTGGTGGTCATGTAACATTTGTCACTTTGTCCTAGTATGTAACATTTGTCACATATTAGACATAGGGGACTTGGTGGTCATGTAACATTTGTCACTTTGTCCTAGTATTAGACATAGGGGACTTGGTGGTCATGTAACATTTGTCACTTTGTCCTAGTATTAGACATAGGGGACTTGGTGGTCATGTAACATTTGTCACTTTGTCCTAGTATTAGACATAGGGGACTTGGTGGTCATGTAACATTTGTCACGTTGTCCTAGTATTAGACATAGGGGACTTGGTGGTCATGTAACATTTGTCATTTGTCACGTTGTCCTAGTTGTCCATAGTAGACATAGGGGACTCGGTCATGTAACATTTGTCACGTTGTCCTAATTAGACATAGGGGACTTGGTGGTCATGTAACATTTGTCACTTTGTCCTAGTATTAGACATAGGGGACTTGGTGGTCATGTAACATTTGTCACTTTGTCCTAGTATTAGACTTGGTGGTCATGTAACATTTGTCACTTTGTCCTAGTATTAGACTTGGGGACTGGTCATGTAACATTTGTCACTTTGTCCTCGTATTAGACATAGTAGATTCGGTGGTCATGTAACATTTGTCACGTTGTCCTGGTATTAGACATAACATTTGGGGTCTCGGTGGTCATGTAACATTTGTCACTTTTGTCCTAGTATTAGACATAGGGGACTTGGTGGTCATGACATAGGGGAACATTTGTCACTTTGTCCTCGTATTAGACATAGGGGACTTGGTGGTCATGTAACATTTGTCACTTTGTCCTAGTATTAGACATAGGGGTCTCGGTGGTCATGTAACAGATGCAAGTTGTCGGTCTCTCAAACCATAGTAAGGGGTCATGTAACATTTGTCACTTTCCTAGTGCTCGACAGGTTGAAAAATGTTTTGGATTTTTTTATTAGACCTCAGTACACCCCACCCCATTTGTCCCCCCCCCCTGGTCCAGGTTGATGGATGAATCGACACCTAATCCCATCGGAGAAGGGCGCCAAACAGGGGTTCCATGTGCTGATGAAAACGTTGTGCATGTTAAAGATCGCTTGGCTGTTTACATGGCAGTCAGGGCAAAATGTAAAACATCCTACCAAAAAAAAAGCAACCCCGAGTTCACTTCAGTTGCGGATGTGGGTAACATCAAAAAGAAAGTGCCCGTCACGCACGAGCACAACATTTGCATTGACCCATGGCCACTGGAGCTTCCCTTCTCCATTAAATGCACGCCGTATTACACTACAGTGATGATTGATTATTCTTATTCACCTTGCGATAAAAATGCCATGGTATGTTAAGCTCATGACCTTCAAACTACCCCTATGGTACCAGCTGTCCGAGGCGTGTGTTATACCAAGGTTCTAATGTCGATAAGAGTACAGGACGTAACTTTATGTAAGCATTTACTCATCTAGTTTGGTTTAAAATAGAATAAGAAATGTTTTTTCTAAAAACCCACAACCAACAAAACAAAACAAAAACAAGACCAGATTCTCACGATGCCATTTTTACTGACCACCCAAGACTGTTTTTTGTTTCATAGCAATTTACCCACGTCCACCATATTCAGAAATCACAGAGTGAGTTAAGAGGAAACAGCAAGTGAAAGGTGTTTCACTGCGACGTGCCTCATCCATCATAATATATTGTGCAGTGATTTCAATGTGAGTTAACAGGAATAGCAAGGCCAGAAGTAGTAGCTACCAGCAAAACCCACCGACCTCCCACAATCGCGCTAGGACTAACCCATTTGGCCACAACACGCCCTAAAGGAATAACACAAATTTAGTATACAGGTATCATCATCAACAAAATTCTTTGGTCTGATGGAAACTGGCAAACGCGTGGAATGAAAGTAATACACAATTTGTGCGACCCTAGTACACACATAAAACGTGGAATGAAAGTAATACACAATTTGTGTGACCCTAGTACACACATGAAACGTGGAATGAAAGTAATACACAATTTGTGTGACCCTAGTACACACATAAAACGTGGAATGAAAGTAATACACAATTTGTGTGACCTAGTACACACATAAAACGTGGAATGAAAGTAATACACAATTTGTGTGACCCTAGTACACACATAAAACGTGGAATGAAAGTAATACACAATTTGTGTGACCCTAGTACACACATGAAACGTGGAATGAAAGTAATACACAATTTGTGTGACCCTAGTACAAACATAAAACTTAACCGCAACATGTTAAGTGTTAAAAAAATACTGATCAGAAGTAGATGATACAAGACTGGACGAAAAGGAATGGCGCAAAACGTAAACGTTGTAATGATGAGACAATACGGAAAGGAATGTCGCAAAACGTAAACGTAGTAATAGTTAGACAGTACGGAAAGGAATGTCGCAAAACGTAAACGTTGTAATGATGAGACAATACGGAAAGGAATGGCGCAAAACGTAAACGTGATAATGGTGAGACAATACGGAAAGGAATGTCGCAAAACGTAAACATCGTAATGGTGAGATAATACGGAAAGGAATGTCCCAAAACGTAAACGTCGTAATGGTGAGACAATACGGAAAGGAATGTCGCAAAACGTAAACGTCGTAATGGTGAGATAATACGGAAAGGAATGTCACAAAACGTAAACGTCGTAATGGTGAGACAATACGGAAAGGAATGTCGCAAAACGTAAACGTCGTAATGGTGAGATAATACGGAAAGGAATGTCGCAAAACGTAAACGTCGTAATGGTGAGGCAATACGGAAAGGAATGTCGCAAAACGTAAACGTTGTAATGGTGAGACAATACGGAAAGGAATGTCGCAAAACGTAAAAGTCGTAATGGTGAGACAATACGGAAAGGAATGTCGCAAAACGTAAACGTAGTAATGGTGAGGCAATAAAATGTAATCGAGACGACACTTTCTCGAGGCCACGTTCCCTTTGACCTCCTTGTCCAATTCACAATACCCCCCCCCTCCCTATCCTCATTCTCAGTTTCGTCCACATCCTTATCCTAATTCTCACATACGTCTTATTCTTCATTCTCATTATCTCCCACATCATTATCACCATTCTTAATATCACCCATATCTTTATCATCATTCTCATTATTGCTCACATCTTTATCCACATTCTCAATATTGCCAACATCCTTGTTCTCATTCTCAATGTCACCCACATTTCTTATTCTCATTCTTAATATCGCCCACACCCTTATTCTCATTCCTCAGTATTGCCAACATTCCTAGTTTCCTTTCTCAGTATTGCCCACATTCTTAGCTTTTTTTCTCAGTATTGTCCACATTCTTAATGTCCTATCTCAGTATCGTCCACATCCTTATTATCATTCTCGATATCGCCCACATCCTTTTTCTCATTCTCAATATCGCCCACGTCCTTATTCTAATTCTCATTATCGCCCCCATCCTTATTTTCATTCTCAATATCGCCCACATTCTTAGTCTTTTTTCTCAGCATTGCCACATTTTTAGTCTTTTTTATCAGTATTGCCCACATTCGTAGTCCCATTTCTCAGTATTGTCCACATTTTAGTCTGAGTTTTCAGTATTGTCCACATTCTTAATCTCCTATCTCAGTATTGCCCTCATTCTTAATCTGCTATCGCAGTGTTGCCCACATTCTTAGTCCCATTTTTCAGTATTGCCCACATTCGTAGTCCCATTTCTTAGTATCGGCCACGTTCTTAATCTTTTCTCAGTATTGCCCACATCCTTAATCTCCTCCACGTTCTTAATCTTTTCTCAGTATTGCCCACATCCTTAATCTCCTATCTCAGTATTGCCCACATTCTTAGTCTCCTTTCTCAGTATTGCTCACAGTCTTAGTCTCCTTTCTCAGCATTGCCCACATTCTTAGTCTCCTTTCTCAGCATTGCCCACATTCTTAGTCTCCTTTCTCAGTATTGCCAACATTCGTAATCTCCTATCTCAGTATTGCCCACATTCTTAATCTCCTTTCTCAGTATTGCCCACATTCTTAGTCTCCTTTCTCAGTATTGCCCACATTCTTAGTCTCCTTTCTCAGTATTGCCCACATTCTTAGTCTCCTTTCTCAGTATTGCCCACATTCTTAGTCTCCTTTCTCAGTATTGCCCACATTCTTAGTCTCCTTTCTCAGTATTGCCCACCACTAGCAACTGCTGCTTTGCAGTAATCAACCAGGCGAGTCAAACCGAGGCCTGCACGCCAAGCCAAACCAATGCCTTACGTACCGCTAACCCAACAAATCGTTTTTACTACACTAGTCGTGCTTTGATAACATCTAGTCATAGATCTTACAAATCTAACAGATTTCACTGTATCGACGGCGTTTGATTTATACAATAAAAAATAATAAAAATTGAAAATACCTGGCTAAGCGCTACAAAGACGGCCAACACCAGGCATGCCATTGGATGTATAGTCGTAGAGTGGGTATTAACCTGTATAGTATAATACATGTACACGAATTGTGTCTGTCTCTTACATGTACACGAATTGTGTCTGTCGCTTACATGTACACGAATTGTGTCTGTCGCTTACATGTACACGAATTGTGTTTGTCGTCTACATGTACACGAATTGTGTTTGTCACTTACATGTACACGAATTGTGTTTGTCACTTACATGTATACGAATTGTGTTTGTCGCCTACATGTATACGAATTGTGTTTGTCGCTTACATGTATACGAATTGTGTTTGTCACTTACATGAATACGAATTGTGTTTGTCACTTACATGAATACGAATTGTGTTTGTCACTTACATGTATACGAATAGTGTTTGTCGCCTACATGTATACGAATTGTGTTTGTTGCTTACATGTATACGAATTGTGTTTGTTGCTTACATGTATACGAATTGTGTTTGTCGCCTACATGTATACGAATTGTGTTTGTCGCTTACATGTATACGAATTGTGTTTGTCGCTTACATGTATACGAATTGTGTTTGTCGCCTACATGTATACGAATTGTGTTTGTCGCTTACATGTATACGAATTGTGTTTGTCGCTTACATGTATACGAATTGTGTTTGTCGCTTACACGTACACGAATTGTGTTTGTCACTTACATGTATACGAATTGTGTTTGTCGCTTACACGTACACGAATTGTGTTTGTCGCTTACACGTACACGAAATGTGTTTGTCGCCTACATGTATACGAATTGTGTTTGTCGCCTACACGTACACGAATTGTGTTTGCTGCTTACATGTACACGAATTGTGTCTGTCGCTTAGTCCACTTACCCACCTCATCACAGGTGGAGATCTCACGTTTTGCAGCCATGGTATTGAATGTGGCCTGCAAAGGCATTGGATCTGCGATCGTTGCTATGTATCAAGTGAACTTGAAATCAGAGCTTTGTTTGCATGTGAGGTGATAAAGCGATGGGGAAATCTGTCCATCAAGAAATGAACGGATAAGGCATCATGATATAAGAGTGACCATATAAAGGCGACCATTGCGCAAGGTGAGTTAGGATATGAATGCGTGTGCATGCACAAAATATTAATAGACATGTTACATATTGCGCGGTTTTGTGTGTAGACTTAAAAATTTAGTTTCAACCATTGCTGTTCACATCAACACTGGGAGTTTTTTCCCCATAGACAAAAACGATATGATAAAAACCCGCATAATTCGACCAATTCGTCTTTCTGGGAAAGTGTCCATCATGAATCCGATGCAACGCAAATCCCAAAATGAGCAGTTGCCAAAATGGTGATGCCTTGACTTCGATCTATAGTTTGATTTGATTTGATTGATTGATTTGATTTGACATGCACAACTCCTTGATTTTTGGTAGGATTGTTTTTATTTATTTTGCCCGGCTAAGGGATCTTTATCGTCCGTCTCCGATGGTGTCAATTCACTTACTGGACCAGGAAGGACGGGGGGGGGGGTGGACGACTTTGTTTTCTACTTGCTTTTTTTTACTTTTCCTGTACTCTTATACCGCAAAGTTTCGAGAGGAAATGCAATTGTCGGACGTGGGCCAGGTGTCGCGTTGCCCTTTGGATCGACATGTTGTTCT
>JAXRKP010002643.1:0-5000 GCA_037039925.1 Doris montereyensis | reverse complement strand
TAACACACTCTCTATAAGTCACACTCTACACTACACTATTGAGAGTCACACGCAATGAAAATAGTTGTCATTAAAGCCTGGTTCTGATATTACGGTGACGTATCTGTTGGAGTTTCCACGAAGTCAGACAAACGATTTAACTTCTGGCTACCGAAACGGAATCCTCTTGCCGAGCCCTTTGGCTTAAAAAGAAAGCAACAACCCACAACAACGTTGGACCTTATAGAGTTAGATCTCTTTGCTCTGCATAACACCAAAGACCCTAACAACTACCAAGACATGAAACTCGCTGCAAAACGTGTAATTAGACCAACATTTTTGGACGACGTAAACATAATATCCCCTAGAGCTGCTATGGACGCCACTCCCAGTCTTGACTTTTGCCAAACGTGTCCTGGCAGTGACGCCTCTGTTATCTGCATTTCTGTACCAATTTACAACATGTACGACCAACTTTTGTTGATTAAAATCAATATTTTATATCTACTAATATATCTTGTTCTAACCCTAAGTTGCGTATTACTTTGACCAAATAAAATGCATGTGAATAGTCGACAAAGGAACACGAAATTAAATCAAGTTTTGCTCCAGTCAATTCAAGATGGGCGTGGTTGGCTGTGTCAAACACGTTGTAGTACTAGTAGTAGTTTCAATGACTGACATTTATTTGTGTTGGTTAAGTTAATCGGTTCGTCATCACATCTAATTAAAACAATCAGCCAACGTAAATGTTCAATAGCCTCACTAATCCTGTGACCACAGGTCCCAATGAACGAAACAGGCCTCCCTGTTTTATTGCTTTCACAAGTGCTTACCACCCCAGTTGCTGCGGCGCTGTCAATTCCAGACCTAACACCCCTCCTCGGCAAACGCTTTTCACTCTTTTCAGCACTCCCTATCTACCCTTTGACTGCCGCCTTTCCGCCTCCTTTACAAATCACACGTGTCCAATGTGTGACCATCATTCTAATTTGTGGAGTTTCCTTCCTACAGTTCAAATCAACATCCTCATCTTTCTCCCAAACAGCCCCAACTCCTTACCCAATACAGTGGTTATTCACATCTTCCTTCCACCTCTCAACGTTAGCCCTTCATCAAAGTCCATTTATAAAGTAGTAAGACAGAGTGTTGCAGCCTATACACTTCAAACACTGACTTTCTATTTGGTCACAAACCACATGTCATCACAGATTATACGTGAAATGATCTGTTTGAGAGATCAAAGTCTCTTTGCAGCTCGTCGTGTACAGTTCATTATTGATTTTACTCCAGAGTATCATGCGAATTGAAATAGAAGTGTTAAACATGGGGTACATTGTTTGCTTGTTGACCGACATCAGACTCCATCATGAGGTCAAAAAGATTGACCTGTAATTAACGTAAAACAAGAAATACGTAAAAAAACCCACGTCCTCCAACACTGCTAATATGTCCATGTCCATGTGACGTTTACATTTCGAGTGTTCAATTTTCGTCACCTAATACTTACAATACATTATACGTTTCCACTAACTACTCTTATGGACCAAACGAAGACGCAACTAAAGAAGAAAAAGATATCTTCGAAAACGATTTACAAATAGCTGCAGAGAATCTTAAACCCAAACAGGAACTAATGCTTTTAGGAGATTTAAACGCTAGAGTAGGCAACAATGTAGAAACGTCAGGAGGAGTAATAGGTAAAGAAGGAGAGACAACAACTTCTCCAAATGGAGAGAGACTAATAGATTTTTGCCTAAAGAATAACATGAAAATAGCCAACACCTTTTTTCCTCATAAAGATATCCACAAATATACAAGAGTAAATGAAGACAGGTGTGAAAAGTCAATGATAGACTACATAATAGTTAGCAGCTCCCTTTTTTACAGTACATTGGATGCAAGAGTAAACAGAGGAGCAGAAATATTTAGTGATCATCACTTAGTGATTGCCAAAATGAGATTACTGACTGAAGAAAACAAACAGAAAAGGAAAGAGAAGAAAGCTACTAAACTCAAAATAGAGGAACTAAATAAACCAGTAGTAAAACAGATATACCAATCTAGGATAAAAGATTTATCAGTGAAAGACAGATGGATCTGAATGATAGCACAATAGAAGAAAAGTGGCAGATGTATAAAGAAACACTCCTCAGTTGTACTGAAGAGGTCTGTGGTAGGAAACAAATTAAAGGAGATGGGAAAAGAACAGCATGGTGGAATGAGAATGTCAAGACTAAGATCAAAGAAAAGAAGGATGCCTGGAAGAAATACTTGCAAACAAAGAGACCAGAGGATAGGATAGATTACGTGAATAAAAGAACTATCGCCAAAGAGGAAGTTAGGAAAGCAAAACAGGAACAATGGGAAGAGTTTGGACAAAGACTTCAAGAAAGCTATCAAGGAAATCAAAAGCTGTTCTGGGGAGGGGGGGGCAATGAAGAGCATGAGAAAGACCAAAGCATGCCCAATACGACAAATTAAGAATGCCAAAGGAGAAATAATGAAAGAGAGACAGCGAAATCATGGAAACATGGAGAAAGCATTTTCACCAATTACATAATCCCTCCAGAACGTATGAAACAAGGAGTAAAGATCAATTAGTAAGAGTAACAAGTAATCCAGAGGAGACAGCTGAAGATGTAGATATATCAATGGAAGAAATCCAAACAGCTATAAGAAAAGTGAAATTAGGAAAGGCCCCAGGAGCAGATCAAGTTTATCCAGAAATGATTAAAAACCAAGGGAGAGAGGCAGACAAACTACTACATGCAATATGCCAACAAGCATGGAAGTCCAAACAGGTGCCAGACGACTGGAAAAAGGGAACGGTAGTACCAATACACAAGAAAGGATCAACTATGGAATGCTCAAACTATAGAGGGATATCACTACTTAGCGTTCCAGGAAAAGTATATGCCAGGATACTGGAAATGAGACTAAGGAAAAGAGTTGAGGATCAGATTGAAGAAGCACCAGAGTGGATTTAGACCAGGAAGAAGTGTACAAGACCACATATTTACAATTAGACAAATAATAGAAAAATTCCTTGAGAGAAACATTGACTTGCACCTGTGTTTTATTGACTTAGAAAAGGCATTTGACACTGTGAGGAGGGACGAACTATGGCATTCCTTAAAAGAACACAATGTAGAGCAAAATTTAATAGAAGCCATTAAACGTTTTTACAATAAACCAACATGTGCAGTGAGAGTAGCTGGAAACATATCTGCAGAATTTGATGTAGATATAGGAGTAAGACAGGGTTGTATCCTAAGTCCTCTTTTGTTTATCACATTTATGGATTCAGTCGCAAAGGCATCCTCAAAAATGAAGAAAATGAATGTAGGTATGTGGAAGCTCAAACCAGTAAATGTATCAATGCTTTCATTTGCCGATGATTTAGTTCTGTTTGGAAAATCAGAAAGGGACCTTCAGTCGAATATCAACATTATGAACAATGAACTAAATAAAAGAGGAATGAGAGTAAATGCAAAGAAAACCAAAACAATGCTAGTAACTAGGGAAGCTAAACACAAAATCTTAAATTGGGCAGGGAGAATTTAGAACAAGTTCAAAGCTACAATTACCTAGGAGTAATGATTAACTCAGAAGGAAAACTAAGAGAAGAAATCAGCCAGAGAATCCAAAAGGCAAGTGACAATATATAACCATCTAGGAAAGGCATTTGTAGGTAAACAAGAATTGTCAACAAAAACCAAAATGGCAGTATACAACACAGTTTATTGTCCTACTCTCCTCTATGGCAGTGAAACCTGGACCTTAGACAGTAGAGAATACAGTAGAGTACAGGCAGCTGAAATGAAATATCTAAGAAGAGTAGTAGGGAAAACTAAAAGAGACAAAATCAGAAACACAACATAAGAGATCAAACCAAAGCAGATGGCATACAAACTAAGATAGAAATATATCAATTGAGATGGTTTGGGCATGTAAACAGAATGAATGACAATAGAATAGCTAAATCAGTATACAATGCTAAAGCCCAAAGTAAAAGACCAAAAGGTAGACCTCGGAGAAAGTGGGAAGAAGATATAAAAGAGGCATTAAAGCATAGAAATTTAACTTTTTTGGAAGGAAACACATATTCGAGTAGAACGATCATTTATCTACAAGT
This sequence comes from Doris montereyensis, assembly GCA_037039925.1. Lineage (NCBI taxonomy): Eukaryota > Metazoa > Mollusca > Gastropoda > Nudibranchia > Dorididae > Doris > Doris montereyensis. Next base: position 883 of record JAXRKP010002643.1, on the reverse strand, counting down.
TCATGGCAGAAAAATGTTTATGTCATTATGAGGTATAATTTTTTTTTACAAAATATTTTGTAGGCGAAGGTAGGTAAAAACAATCAAAATTTTGACGTACATTTCCTCTAACACTGACTGAGAAAATGGCAGTAAAAACTCGTATATTGGCGGTTAATCGCCAAATGTGGCAACACACGAATTGACCTCGTTTTGCCGACACCGATCTACGCGTCTCCCACCGCTGTGTGATATAAGAGGCGTTGCGCGTCAGTGTGTATGTAAACACGCGCACACGCATAGGATATAGAGGAAAAAAACAGAAAAAACTGGTCATTTTGACGTCTGTTTTCACAACAGTGCACATCTAAACCTAGATTTATAATCCTATTTACATAAGTAACAATGCCAGAGACTGTCGAAAGAGTAAAGGAGCTGCTACAACATGGGAAACCCGTCTGGAGCGTTTGTTTTGTGTTATTTTTTGTTGATTTTTTTTACTTGCATTTCTCTCGAAATGTAGTTTTTCCACACTAAAGTTTCTATCTCCTCCGCCATTTACCGAACGATTTGTATTATATTTGGCACACAGGTTCCTCTTGTCAATGTTAATAGAATGACGTCGGTTTTTTTTTATATATTGTAAACCTTTTTAGAATTGTTTTTGTTGTAATAAAAGCGCCGTTTTTGTACATTCACGAATATATAGTATTTTCGAAAATTCATTTAAAAAAACTATCCAAAATATCTCAAAAACTCCGATGTCACTCTTTAGATATTGAATGGAAAAGGCGATCTGCACAAGTTTTGAGTGATTTTACTCATAACTAAGGGAGGAGACAGATTTCGAAAATTGAGTCAAAATCCAAGATGGCGGCCGTTTCTATGGCAACCAAGGACGCTA
>JAXRKP010002642.1:17500-37500 GCA_037039925.1 Doris montereyensis | reverse complement strand
AGGATAAGAATAAGAATAAGAATACTAAGGATAAGAATAAGAAGTATACTGATTTACATTCAATAATATGATACATTAGCACGTACTCAAACACAAAGGGAAATGGGCTTGCCATATAGGAAGATTCAAAGAAAATAAAATGGACAAAAAAAGATGTACAAGATGCAGCAGCCAAGAAATGGACACAGAAAGCCAGGAAACCAGCAACAGGATGACACGATGACGTAATAAAAATAGAAGAACGCAACGTGACAGAGAAAAGCAAGGCAATAACTCATTGGAAGCCATTCGAGGAGGGCTACAATCGGCAGTGGATGGACGAAACCTAATCCAAGTAGCGTCTATATAAGTGTAGTGTATATTGTTATGATTCCTTTTGCGGGAAACTTTCAGCTTATTTAGTTTACTTCCCCTGTTACATTGAAGAAGAGAATTATGTTACTTTGACCTTTCTTTCAGATACACAAGTTAAATTCTGCCTAGTACGGTAGGGTACAGTCCTGTGTTTTCATATCAGTAACAGATTACCATTGCATCCTTGCGAATCCAAATAAGATATCGATGTCACAAGAATTTACAAATTATGGTTTTTTTTTCAAGTATCCAGGGGAATCAAAAAATGCACACGAAAGGACACATGACTTTCCTTTTGTTTACCATAAACATTAGCTTATAGCACAAGGTTCAAATAGCATCTCAAAGAACTTGTAAACGTTTTTTTTGGTCACTATGCCGTGTCGCTTCAGCAAAGCACATAGCATTAATTGGGATTTGTAGCTTTCATAATCATAGTAGTATGGTACAGAGAGAAACAAATTGGCTCTTTCTGTCTATCGCGTCTACATACAGCTTTCCATAATCATAATAGTATGGTACAGAGAGAAACAAGTTGGCTCTTTCTGTCTATCGCGCTCAATTTTTAAGTTTTTCCATAATCATAATAGTGTGGTACAGAGAGAAACAAGTTGGCTCTTTCTGTCTATCGCGTCTACCTTTTTTAGCTTTCCATAATCATAATAGTGTGGTACAGAGAGAGAAACAAGTTGGCTCTTTCTGTCTATCGCGTCTACCTTTTTAGCTTTCCATAAATCATAATAGTATGGTACAGAGAGAAACAAGTTGGCTCTTTCTGTCTATCGCGTCTACCTTTTAGCTTTCCATAATCATAATAGTGTGGTACAGAGAAAACAAGTTGGCTTCTTTCTGTCTATCGCGTCTACCTTTTTAGCTTTCCATAATCATAATAGTGTGGTACAGAGAGAAACAAGTTGGCTCTTTCTGTCTATTGCCTCTACTTTGTAGCTGTGTTTCGAATGCCAATCTAACATCATTTTAGGAATATTCAGTAATTCTAGGCCTAAATTTTTTACAAATTAGTTCTTTCTGTCAATTCATTCTTTTTATTCCTTGAGTTTGTTGGTGTATAGACACAATGTTTTAGTATTGTTAATATCATTATTACAGAGAGATAACAGAGAGTAGAGGCTGCTTTTTTCTAGCATTATCTATCGCGTCTACCTATTTTTAAGAAATTATCCATAATCATAAAACTGTGACTAAACAGAGAAAAACAATAAAGTTATCTGTTTTAAAATATCTTATCTTAACTTATCTTATCTTATTATCATTCCGTTTAGCTTACATAATATTTTCAAGTTCCGGCATCCATTTTATTGTGTCAAGGATGATTCGTTTGTAACATTACAGAATCAGAGAGAAACAGTACATTGGACCTCATAAATGCTAATAACTTCTCAACAACATGAACAATTGCCATAGCATCTAAGACAATAAACACAACATGAACAATTACCATAGCATCTTAAGACAATAAACACAACATGAAAAATTACCATAACATTTTAAGACAATAAACACAACATGAACAATTACCATAGCATTTTAAGACAATAAACTTCAGTCTTACACATTTTGAAACATTTAATTTTTGTTTGAAACAATTCAGAACAATGAAAGTCATGCAATTAGTAAAAATTAAGACGTGTATTTTCAGTTTTCAACATTTCTGTGGAAAAGTTGAAACAGCAAGTCATAAACATGATTTATGAACCATCCAAAATCCATGAAAACGTGTGTTCGGTGAAATCATCCAAAAACCATGAAAAACGTTGGATGAAATCTCCAAAAACCCATGAATTCGTGTCATCGGTGAAATCATCCAAACCATGAAAACGTGTGTTCGGTGAAATCATCCAAAATCCATGAAAACGTGTGGTACATGAAGTCATCCAAAAACCATGAAAACGTGTTCGACGAAATCATCCAAAAACCATGAAAACGTGTGTTCGATGAAATCATCCAAAAACCATGAAAAACGTTGTTAGATGAAATCATCCAAAAACCATGAAAGCGTGGTACATGAAATCATCCAAAAATATGAAAACGTGTTTCGATGAAATCATCCATCGCGGTGAAATCATCCACCTTGAAAGCGTTTTCGATGAAATCATCCAAAAACCATGAAAACGTGTGGTGGAAATCATCAGAAAACCATCAAAACGTGTGGCTGAAATTCCAAAAACCATGAAAAACGTGTGTTCGATGAAATCATCCAAAAACCATGAAAACGTGTGTTCGATGAAATCATCCAAAACCATCAAAACGTGTTTCGATGAAATCATCCTAAAACCATGAAAACGTGTGTTCGGTGAAATCATCCACCATGAAAAACGTTTTGATGAAATCATCCAGAAAACGTTGTTGGATGAAGTCATCCAAAAACCATGGAAAACGTGTGTCGATGAAACATCCAAAAACCATGGAAACGTGTTCGATAATTCCAAAAACCATGGAAAACGTTTGTTGGATGAAATCATCCAGAAACCATCAAAACGTGTTTGAAATCATCCAAAACCATGGAAAACGTTGTTAATATCATTATTACAAAAACGTTCCCATAAATCCCCCATCCCTTATGACACAGAAACCATGAAACGTGTGATGAAATCATCCGAAAACTGAAAGCGTGTTTCGATGAAATCATCCATGAAACGTTGTTATGAAATCATCCAAAAGTCCATGAAAACGTTTGTTGCATATCATCCATTGAAAACGTTTAATGAAATTATCATTGAAAACGTTTAATTTAAATGAAACCATGAAAACGTAAAAGTTCGCGATGAAATCATCCAAAACAATTTCGGTGAAAATCGACTAACCATGAAAACGTGTTATCTGTTTCATCCAAAACCATGAAAACGTCTTATCTTAACTTATCTTATCTTATTAAATCATTCCGATTAGTACTTACGATAAATTCCTTCAAATGGTGTATTCGATGAAACCATCCAAAGACGATGAAAACGTGTATTCGATGAAATCATCCAAAGACGATGAAAACGTGTTGATGAAATCATTAAAGACGATGAAAACATGTGTTCGATGAAATCATCCAAAGACGATCAAAACGTGTATTCGATGAAATCATCCAAAGACGATGAAAACGTGTCGATAAATGTTCTAAGACGATAAAACGTGTGTTCGATGAAATCATCCAAAGACGATGTAAACGTGTGTTCGATGAAATTATCAAAGACGATCAAATGGGTGTTCGATGAAACATCAAAGACATGAAACAATGAAATCATCCATAGACGATCTTAAGTGTGTTCAATGAAACATCCAACGATGACGATGAAAAATGTTCGATGAAATCATTCAAAACGATCAAAAACGTGTGTTCGATGAAATCATCCAAAACCATGAAACAATTACCATGTTCGATGAAATCGTTCAAAGACGATGATTTTCGATGAAATCATCCAAAGATGATGAAAACTTCATGAAATCATACAAAGACGATGAAAACGGGTGTTCGATGAAATCATTTAATTTTTGTTTGAAATCATTCAAAGACGATGAAAATGTGATGAAATCATCCAAAAACCATGAAAACGTGTGTTCGATGAAATCATTAAGACGATGGCCAACGTTGTTCGATGAAATCATCCAAAGACGATGAAAACGTGTGTTGGATGAAATCATCCAAAAACCATGAAAACGTGTGTTCGATGAAATCATCGAAAGACATGAAAACGTGTTCGATGAAACATCAAAAGACGATGAAAACGTGTTCGGTGAAATCATCCAAAAACCATGAAAACGTGTGTTCGATGAAATCATCCAAAAACCATGAAACGTGTGTTCGATGAAATCATCAAAGACGATGAAAACGTGTGTTCGATGAAATCATCCAAAGACGATGAAACGTGTGTTTGATGAAATCATCCAAGACCATGAAAACGTGTTCCATGAAATCATCCAAAAACCATGAAACGTGTGTTCGATGAAATCATCCAAAAACCATGAAAACGTGTGTTCGATGAAATCATCCAAAGAAAAAACGTGTGTTCGATGAAATCATCCAAAACGTGTGTTCGATGAAATCATCCAAAAACCATGAAAACGTGTGTTCGATGAAATCATTCAAAGACGATGGAAACGTGTTCATGAAATCATCCAAAAACGATGAAAAACGTGTGTTCGATGAAATCATCCAAAATCCATGAAAACGTGTGTTCGATGAAATCATCCAAAAACCATGAAAACGTGTGTTGATGAAATCATCCAAAAACGATGAAAGTGTGTGTTCGATGAAATCATCCAAAAACCATGAAAACGTGTGTTCGATGAAATCATCCACAAACCATGAAAACGTGTGTCGATGAAATCATCCAAAAACCATGAAAACGTGTGTTCGATGAAATCATTCAAAAGACGATGAAAACGTGTGTTCGATGAAATCATCCAAAAACGATGAAAACGTGTGTTCGATGAAATCATCCAAAGACGATGAAAACGTGTGTTCGATGAAATCATCCAAAGACGATGAAAAGGTGTATTCGATGAAATCATCCAAAGACGATGAAAACGTGTGTTCGATGAAATGAAAACCATCATTCAAAGACGATGAAAACGTGTGTTCGATGAAATCATCCAAAAACGATGAAAACGTGTGTTCAATGAAATCATTCAAAGACGATGAAAACGTGTGTTCGATGAAATCATCCAAAGACGATGAAAACGTGTGTTCGATGAAATCATCCAAAGACGATGAAAACGTGTGTTCGATGAAATCATCCAAAAACCATGAAAACGTGTGTTCAATGAAATCATCCAAAGACGATGAAAACGTGTGTTCGATGAAATCATCCAAAGACCATCAAAACGTGTGTTCGATGAAATCATCCGAAAACCATGGAAACGTGTGTTCAGAAATCATCCAAAACTATGAAAACGTGTGTCCGATGAAATCATTCAAAGACGATGAAAACGTGTTCGTGAAATCATCCAAAAACCATATAAACGTGTGTTCGATGAAATCGTGAAAACGTGTTCGATGAAATCATCCAAAGACGATGAAAACGTGTGTTCGATGAAATCATTCAAAGACGATGAAAACGTGTGTTCGATGAAATCATCCAAAAACGATGAAAACGTGTGTTCGATGAAATCATTCAAAGACGATGAAAACGTGTGTTCGATGAAATCATCCAAAAACCATGAAAACGTGTGTTCGATGAAATCATCCAAAAACCATGAAAACGTGTGTTCGATGAAATCATCCAAAGACGATGAAAATGTATTCGATGAAAATCAAAGACGATGAAAACGTGTGTTGGATGAAATCATCCAAAGACCATGAAAACGTGTGTTCGATGAAATCATCCAAAAACCATGAAAACGTGTGTTCGATGAAATCATCCAAAGACGATTGTGTTCGATGAAATCATCCAAAGACGATGAAAACGTGTGTTCGATGAAATCATCCAAAGACAATGAAAACGTGTGTTCGATGAAATCATCCAAAAACCATGAAAACGTGTGTTCGATGAAATCATCCAAAGACGATGAAAACGTGTGTTCATTCATCCAAAAACGATGAAAACGTGTGTTTGATGAAATCATTCAAAGACGATGAAAACGTGTGTTCGATGAAATCATTCAAAGACGATGAAAACGTGCGTTCGATGAAATCATTCAAAGACGATGAAAACGTGTGTTTGATGAAATCATCCAAAAACCATGAAAACGTGTGTTCGATGAAATCATTCAAAGACGATGAAAACATGAAATCATCCAAAACCATGAAAACGTGTGTTCGATGAAATCATTCAAAAACCATGAAAACGTGTGTTCGATGAAATCATCCAAAAACCATGAAAACGTGTGTTCGATGAAATCATCCAAAAACCATGAAAACGTGTGTTCGATGAAATCATCCAAAAACCATGAAAACGTGTGTTCGATGAAATCATCCAAAAACCATGAAAACGTGTATTCGATGAAATCATCCAAAAACCATGAAAACGTGTGTTCGATAAAATCATTCAAAAACGATGAAAACGTCGATGAAATCATCCAAAACCATGAAAACGTGTGTTCGATGAAATCATCCAAAGACGATGAAAACGTGTGTTCGATGAAATCATTCAAAGACGATGAAAACGTGTGTTCGATGAAATCATTCAAAGACGATGAAAACGTGTTTGATGAAATCATCCAAAGACGATGAAAACGTGTGTTCGATGAAATCGAAAGACGATGAAAACGTCGATGAAATCATCCAAAGACGATGAAAACGTGTGTTCGATGAAATCATCCAAAAACCATGAAAACGTGTGTTCGATGAAATCATCCAAAGACGATGAAAACGTGTGTTCGATGAAATCATCCAAAAACCATGAAAACGTGGTTCGTTCGACCATGAAAATCATCCAAAAACCATGAAAACGTGTGTTCAATGAAATCATTCAAAGAGGATGAAAACGTGTGTTCGATGAAATCATCCCAAAAACCATGAAAACGTGTGTTCAATGAAATCATCCAAAAACCGATGAAAACGTGATGAAATCATTCAAAGACGATGAAAACGTGTGTTCAATGAAATCATCCAAAAACGATGAAAACGTGTGTTCGATGAAATCATCCAAAAACCATAAAACGTGTGTTCGATGAAATCATCCAAAAATGATGAAAACGTGTGTTGATGAAATCATCCAAAAACCATGGTGTGTTCGATGAAAACGTGTGTTCGATGAAATCATCGAAAAACCATGAAAACGTGTGTTCGATGAAATCATTCAAAAACCATGAAAACGTGTGTTCGATGAAATCATTCAAAGACCATGAAAACGTGTGTTCGATGAAATCATCCAAAAATGATGAAAACGTGTGTTCGATGAAATCATTCAAAACCATGAAAACGTGTGTTCGATGAAATCATCCTAAAACCATGAAAACGTGTGTTCGATGAAATCATTCAAACGTGTGTTCGATGAAATCATCCAAAACCATGAAAACGTGTGTTCGATGAAATCATTCAAAAACCATGTTATCCAAAAACCATGAAAACGTGTGTTCGATGAAATCATCCAAAAACCATGAAAACGTGTGTTCGATGAAATCATCCAAAAACCATGAAAACGTGTGTTCGATGAAATCATCCAAAAACCATGAAAACGTGTGTTCGATGAAATCATCCAAAAACCATGAAAACGTGTGTTCGATGAAATCATCCAAAAACCATGAAAACGTGTGTTTGATGAAATCATTCAAAGACGATGAAAACGTGTGTTCGATGAAATCATCCAAAAACCATGAAAACGTGGGTTCGATGAAATCATCCAAAAACCATGAAAACGTGTGTTCGATGAAATCATCCAAAAACCATGAAAACGTGTGTTCGATGAAATCATTCAAAGACGATGAAAACGTGTGTTCGATGAAATCATTCAAAAACCATGAAAACGTGGGTTCGATGAAATCATCCAAAACCATGAAAACGTGTGTTCGATGAAATCATCAAAGACGATCCAAAAACCAAAGACGATGAAAACGTGTGTTCGATGAAATCATCCAAAGACGATGAAAACGTGTGTTCGATGAAATCATCCAAAGACGATGAAAACGTGTGTTCGATGAAATCATCCAAAGAACCATGAAAACGTCGATGAAATCAAAAATGAAAACGTGTGTTCTATGAAATCATCCAAAACGATGAAAACGTGTGTTCGATGAAATCATCCAAAGTGTGTTCGAAAATCATCCAAAAATGAAAACGTGTGTTCGATGAAATCATCCAAAAACCATGAAAACGTGTGTTCAATGAAATCATCAAAAACCATGAAAACGTGTGTTCGATGAAATCATCCAAAAACCATGAAAACGTGTGTTCGATGAAATCATCCAAAACCATGAAAACGTGTGTTCAATGAAATCATCCAAAACCATGAAAACGTGTGTTCGATGAAATCATCCAAAAACCATGAAAACGTGTGTTCGATGAAATCATCCAAACCATGACGTGATTTCGATGAAAACGTGTGTTCCGATGAAATCATCAAAAGACGATGAAAACGTGTGTTCGATGAAATCATTCAAAGATGATGAAACGATGAAATCATGAAAAACGTGTGTTCGATGAAATCATTCAAAAACGATGAAAACGTGTGTTCGATGAAATCATTCAAAGACGATGAAATCATGAACAAAAGACGATGAAAACGTGTGTTCGATGAAATCATCCAAAAACCATGAAAACGTGTGTTCATGAAAATCCAAAGACGATGAAAACGTCGTTCCATGAAATCATTCAAAGACGATGAAAACGTGTGTTCGATGAAATCATTCAAAGACGATGAAAACGTGTGTTCGATGAAATCATCGAAAGACGATGAAAACGTGTGTTCGATGAAATCATTCAAAATGATGAAAACGTGTGTTCGATGAATCATCCAAAAACCATGAAAACGTGTGTTCGATGAAATCATCCAAAAACCATGAAAACGTGTGTTCGATGAAATCATCCAAAAACCATGAAAATGTGTTCGATGAATCATCCAAAACCATGAAAACGTGTGTTGGATGAAATCATCCAAAACGATGAAAACGTGTGTTCGATGAAATCATTCAAAGACGATGAAAACGTGTGTTCGATGAAATCATCCAAAAACCATGAAAACGTGTGTTCGATGAAATCATCCAAAAACCATGAAAACGTGTGTTCGATGAAATCATCCAAAAGACGATGAAAACGTGTGTTCGATGAAATCATCCAAAAACGATGAAAACGTGTGTTCGATGAAATCATCCAAAGACCATGAAAACGTGTGTTCGATGAAATCATTCAAAGACGATGAAAACGTGCGTTCGATGAAATCATCCAAAAACGATGAAATCATGAAAACGTGTGTTCGATGAAATCATCCAAAAACCATGAAAACGTGTGTTCGATGAAATCATCCAAAAACCATGAAAACGTGTGTTCGATGAAATCATCCAAAAACCATGAAAACGTGTGTTCGATGAAATCATCCAAAGACCATGAAAACGTGTGTTCGATGAAATCATCCAAAAACCATGAAAACGTGTGTTCGATGAAATCATCCAAAAACGATGAAAACGTGTGTTCGATGAAATCATCAAAAGACGATGAAAACGTGTGTTCGATGAAATCATCCAAAAACGATGAAAACGTGTGTTCGATGAAATCATTCAAAGAATGAAAACCGATGAAATCATCCAAAGAAAAAACGTGTGTTCGATGAAATCATCCAAAAACCATGAAAACGTGTGTTCGATGAAATCATCCAAAAGACGATGAAAATGTGTGTTCAATGAAATCATCCAAATCATCGATGAAATCATTCAAAGACGATGAAAACGTGTGTTCGATGAAATCATCCAAAAACCATGAAAACGTGTGTTCGATGAAATCATCCAAAACGATGAAAACGTGTGTTCGATGAAATCATCCAAAACCATGAAAACGTGTGTTCGATGAAATCATCCAAAAACCATGAAAACATCCAAAATCATCCAAAAAACCATGAAAACGTGTGTTCGATGAAATCATCCAAAAACCATGAAAACGTGTGTTCGATGAAATCATCCAAAAACGATGAAAACGTGTGTTCGATGAAATCATCCAAAGACCATGAAAACGTGTGTTCGATGAAATCATCCAAAAACCATGAAAACGTGTGTTGACGATGAAAATGTGTCCAAAGACCATGAAAAATGTGTTCGATGAAATCATCCAAAAACGATGAAAACGTGTGTTCGATGAAATCATCCAAAGACGGTTCGATGAAAAAACGTGTGTTCGATGAAATCATCCAAAGAAAACGATGAAAATTCAAAACCATGAAAACGTGTGTTCGATGAAATCATCCAAAAACCATGAAAACGTGTGTTCGATGAAATCATCCAAAAACCATGAAAACGTGTGTTCGATGAAATCATCCAAAGACGATGAAAACGTGTGTTCGATGAAATCATTCAAAGACGATGAAAACGTGTGTTCGATGAAATCATCCAAAACGACCATGAAAACGTGTGTTTCGATGAAATCATCCAAAGACGATGAAATCATCCAAAGACGATGAAAACATGTGTTCCATGAAATCATCCAAAGACGATGAAAACGTGTGTTCGATGAAATCATCCAAAGACGATGAAAACGTGTGTTCGATGAAATCATTCAAAGACCATGAAAACGTGTGTTCGATGAAATCATCCAAAAACCATGAAAACGTGTGTTCGATGAAATCATCCAAAAACCATGAAAACGTGTGTTCGATGAAATCATCCAAAGAAAACGATGAAAACGTGTGTTCGATGAAATCATTCAAAGACGATGAAAACGTGTGTTCGATGAAATCATTCAAAGACCATGAAAACGTGTGTTCGATGAAAACATCCAAAAACCATGAAAACGTGTGTTCGATGAAATCATCCAAAAACCATGAAAACGTGTGTTCGATGAAATCATCCAAAAACGATGAAAACGTGTGTTCGATGAAATCATCCAAAGACGATGAAAACGTGGGTTCGATGAAATCATCAAAGACGAAGAAAACCGATGAAATCATTCAAAGACGATGAAAACGTGTGTTCGATGAAATCATTCAAAAACGATGAAAACGTGTTTTCATCCAAAAACGATCGATGAAATCATTCATCCAAAAACCATGAAAACGTGTGTTCGATGAAAACATCCAAAAACCATGAAAACGTGGGTTCGATGAAATCATCCAAAAATCCATGAAAACGAAAATGTGTGTTCGATGAAATCATCCAAAAACGATGAAAACGTGTGTTCGAAAACGAAATCATCCAAAAACCATGAAAACGTGTGTTCGATGAAATCATCCAAAAACGATGAAAACGTGTGTTCGGTGAAATCATCCAAAAACCATGAAAACGTGTGTTCGATGAAAACAAACCATGAAAACGTGTTCGATGAAATCATCCAAAAACCATGAAAACGTGTGCGATGAAATCATTCAAAGACGATGAAAATGTGTGTTCAATGAAATCATCCAAAGACGATGAAACGGGTGTTCGATGAAATCATCCTAAGACGATCAAAACGTGTGTTCGATGAAATCATCCAAGACGCTGAAAACGTGTGTTCGATGAAATCATCCAAAGAGGATGAAAACGTGTGTTCGATGAAATCATCCAAAGATGATGAAAACGTGCGTTCGATGAAATCATTCAAAGACGATGAAAACGTGTTTCGATGAAATCATCCAAAAACCATGAAAACGTGTGTTCGATGAAATCATCCAAAAACCATGAAAACGTGTGTTCGATGAAATCATTCAAAGACGATGAAAACGTGTGTTCGATGAAATCATCCAAAACGATGAAAACGTGTGTTGGATGAAATCATCCAAAAACCATGAAAACGTGTGTTCGATGAAATCATCCAAAGACGATCAAAACGTGTGTTCGATGAAATCATCCAAAGACGATGAAAACGTGTGTTCGATGAAATCATCCAAAGACGATCAAAACGTGTGTTCGATGAAATCATTCAAAGACGATGAATACGTGTGTTCGATGAAATCATCCAAAAACCATGAAAACGTGTGTTCGATGAAATCATCCAAAAACCATGAAAACGTGTGTTCGATGAAATCATCCAAAAACGATGAAAACGTGTATTCGGTGAAATCATCAAAAACCATGAAAACGTGTGTTCGATGAAATCATCCAAAAACCATGAAAACGTGTGTTCGATGAAATCATCCAAAAACCATGAAAACGTGTGCGATGAAATCATTCAAAGACAAAAATGTGTGTTCATGAAATCATCACGTGTTCGATGAAATCATCCTAAGACGATCAAAACGTGTGTTCGATGAAATCATCAAAGACGCTGTGTGTTCGATGAAATCATCCAAAAACCATGAAAACGTGTGCGATGAAAACATTCAAAAACCATGAAAACGTGTGTTCGATAAAATCATCCAAAAACCATGAAAACGTGTGTTCGATGAAATCATCCAAAAACCATGAAAACGTGTGTTCGATGAAATCATCCAAAAACCATGAAAACCTGTGCGATGAAATCATTCAAAGACGATGAAAATGTGTTCAATGAAATCATCCAAAGACGATGAAAACGTGTGTTCGATGAAATCATCCAAAAACCATGAAAACGTGTGTTCGATGAAATCATCCAAAGATGATGAAAACGTGTGTTCGATGAAATCATCCAAAGACGATGAAAACGTGTGTTGGATGAAATCATCCAAAAACCATGAAAACGTGTGTTCGATGAAATCATCCAAAGACGATCAAAACGTGTGTTCGATGAAATCATCCAAAGACGATGAAAACGTGTGTTCGAGGAAATCATCCAAAGGCGATGAAAACGTGTGTTCCATGAAATCATCCAAAGACGATGAAAACGTGTGTTCGATGAAATCATTCAAAGATGATGAAAACGTGATTTCGATGAAATCATCCAAAAACCATTGAAAACGTGTGTTCGATGAAATCATCCAAAGACGATGAAAACGTGTGTTGGATGAAATCGATGAAATCATCCAAAAACCATGAAAACGTGTGTTCGATGAAATCATCCAAAACCATGAAAACGTGTTTCGATGAAATCATCCAAAAACCACGAAAACGTGTGTTCGATGAAATCATTCAAAGACGCTGAAAACGTGTGTTCGATGAAATCATCCAAAAACCATGAAAACGTGTGTTCGATGAAATCATCCAAAACCATGAAAACGTGTGTTCGATGAAATCATTCAAAGACGATGAAAACGTGTGTTGGATGAAATCATCCAAAGACGATGAAAACGTGTGTTCGAGGAAATCATCCAAAGACGATGAAAACGTGTGTTCGATGAAATCATTCAAAGATGATGAAAACGTGATTTCGATGAAATCATCCAAAAACCATGAAAACGTGTGTTCGATGAAATCATCCAAAGACGATGAAAACGTGTGTTGGATGAAATCATCCGAAGGCGATCAAAACGTGTGTTCGATGAAATCATCCAAAGACGATGAAAACGTGTTTCGATGAAATCATCCAAAAACCATGAAAATGTGTGTTCGATGAAATCACCCAAAAACCATGAAAACGTGTGTTCGATGAAATCATTCAAAAACCATGAAAACGTGTGTTCGATAAAATCATCCAAAGACGATCAAAACGTGTGTTCGATGAAATCATCCAAAAACCATGAAAACGTGTGTTCGATGAAATCATTCAAAGACGATGAAAACGTGTGTTCGATGAAATCATCCAAAGGCGATGAAAACGTGTGTTCGAGGAAATGATCAAAAGACGATGAAAACGTGTGTTCGATGAAATCATTCAAAGATGATGAAAACGTGATTTCGATGAAATCATCCAAAAACCATGAAAACGTGTGTTCGATGAAATCATTCAAAGACGATGAATACGTGTGTTCGATGAAATCATTCAAAGACGATGAATACGTGTGTTCGATGAAATCATTCAAAGACGATGAAAACGTGTGTTCGTTGAAATCATCCAAAAACCATGAAAACGTGTGTTCGATGAAATCATCCAAAAACCATGAAAACGTGTGTTCGATGAAATCATCCAAAAACCATGAAAACGTGTGTTCGATGAAATCATCCAAAGACGCTGAAAACGTGTGTTCGATGAAATCATCCAAAGACGATGAAAACATGAAATCATTCAAAGACGATGAAAACGTGTGTTCGATGAAATCATCCAAAGACGATGAAAACGTGTGTTCGATAAAATCATCCAAAAACCAGGAAAACGTGTGTTCGATGAAATCATTCAAAGACGATGAATACGTGTTCGATGAAATCATTCAAAGATGATGAATACGTGTGTTCGATGAAATCATTCAAAGACGATGAAAACGTGTGTTCGTTGAAATCATCCAAAAACCATGAAAACACGTGTTCGATGAAATCATCCAAAAACCATGAAATCCGATGAAATCATCCAAAAACCATGAAAACGTGTGTTCGATGAAATCATCCAAAAACCATGAAAACGTGTGTTCGATGAAATCATTCAAAGACGATGAAAACGTGTGTTCGAAAAACCAAAAACCATGAAAACGTGTGTTCGATGAAATCATTCAAAGACGATGAAAACGTGTGTTTGATGAAATCATCCAAAAACCATGAAAACGTGTGTTCGATGAAATCATTCAAAGACGATGAAAAAGTGTGTTCGATGAAATCATCCAAAGACGATGAAAACGTGTGTTCGATGAAATCATCCAAAAACCATGAAAACGTGTGTTCGATGAAATCATTCAAAAACCATGAAAACGTGTGTTCGATGAAATCATCCAAAAACCATGAAAACGTGTGTTCGATGAAATCATCCAAAGACGATGAAATGTGTGTTCGATGAAATCATCTAAAGACGATGAAAACGTGTGTTCGATGAAATCATCCAAAGACGATGAAAACGTGTGTTCGATGAACCCATCCAAGAACGATGAAAACGAAAAAGAAAACACATCTACGTTAGTAATCAAACATTTTTCTTTATGTAAGAAGTCAATTGGAAATAATCGGCTGACTAGTGATTTAAAGAAATTCATCGCAATGACATCCTTCCTCATGCTTGCAGAGTTCCACTGGTTTCACAAAGTTTTCGATTGTGTGCGCGCACTTCTCAGATGTCACTCTGTCTTTACAAACAGGTCAATTTCAATGTTTCAGCTCAAATCAGTTCTTTGGACTATTTTGTATACACACAATGTTTTCCAAATAGCCCTATAGGAAGAAATCCAAGGGACTAAGATCCAGTGAATGAGGAGTTTAGTTGTTCACTATCCGTTGCGAGATAAGTCGATCATTGAAGGAGATGTTGAGTGGAGCAATGGTCGACTAATCTCGCAAGCCAGTGGATCATTCTTAATGACTTGTTACATATTAAAAACATGTTAAAATATTCATGTTGATGAGATTTAAAATCAATTTCATCATTTTTCGACGGGTTTTCACCAAACGTGCACAGGGTCTTGTGATCTATACATGTGGCCTCTTTTTTATATTCCGTCTCCAATGGGACTAGGTGTCGGCGGGCTTGGAACCAAGACCTCTTGGTTGCAGGCCGACACCTTGGCTCTGGACTCCTGACTCCCCGCCCACTCTACCACCTCCCCACCTCCACACCTAGGATACGGACTATGTTCATCTCTATAATTATTTTGATCGTTATCGACGTGTAACAGTGCGCCCCCGACGAATGGGTAGACCTGTGTGTGTGTGTGTGTGTGTGTGTGTGTCACCCATCCCCCAGGCCCACAGCCACAGACACAAATAATATTGTATGGACATCGACTCGCTGTAGGGCGAAGCCTGTAGCATGGAATTGTAACACAGGTGTCCAGCCTTCTAATTAGGTCAAGCTAACGAGACGCGGGCGCGCGAGTTTTGATTTAGTAATGCATTGCTTTATTATGTGATTAGCAAAGTGTGCTAGTGTGTTGATGGTTTTAGTTTATTTGTGGCTTTATTGATAGATTGATGGATGAACGATTGATATCCATGGATTGGAGAGACAAAGACCTCTCATTAACATTATTTTCTTAATGATCTTTCTTTTGCACCCTTTTATTTTAACTAATTTACCAACTTGTTTATGATCTTAACACTCGTTAGTTAATCCTTACATGTATTTTGCGTATGAATTAAAGCAAGGTTGGCTACTACATCTTCTACACATCATCGGTTGTACTACAATCCTCCGACGTTTCTCATCCTCACCCGTCACTCACCACTATCACAGACGTTTCTCATCCTCACCCGTCACTCACCACTATCACAGACGTTTCTCATCCTTACCCGTCACTCACCACTATCACAGACGTTTCTCATCCTTACCCGCCACTCACCACTATCACAGACGTTTCTCATCCTTACCCGTCACTCACCACTATCACAGACGTTTCTCATCCTTACCCGTCACTCACCACTATCACAGACGTTTCTCATCCTTACCCGTCACTCACCACTATCACAGACGTTTCTCATCCTTACCCGTCACTCACCACTATCACAGACGTTTCTCATCCTCACCCGTCACTCACCACTATCACAGACGTTTCTCATCCTACCCGTCACTCACCACTATCACAGACGTTTCTCATCCTCACCCGTCACTCACCACTATCACAGACGTTTCTCATCCTTACCCGTCACTCACCACTATCA
Source organism: Doris montereyensis (assembly GCA_037039925.1). NCBI lineage: Eukaryota > Metazoa > Mollusca > Gastropoda > Nudibranchia > Dorididae > Doris > Doris montereyensis. Next base: position 20,988 of record JAXRKP010002642.1, on the reverse strand, counting down.
CAGACGTTTCTCATCCTCACCCGTCACTCACCACTATCACAGACGTTTCTCATCCTTACCCGCCACTCACCACTATCACAGACGTTTCTCATCCTTACCCGTCACTTACCCCTATCACAGACGTTAAACAGACTTTGCACAGTTACATCACTGAGGAAACTCATAAGAAAGCTTTTTAAATTTTAAAGATTTACACATACATTGACTATTAAACTTTGTACGTTTAACATTGATATAGTCCTGTTCTATTTACAACGTAAAAAGGCGTTTCATGATTCTAATTTCTGTAGAAAGAAATGCCCAATTGTATTAACCTGTGCGTCCGTCACAGTTGTCGATGAATGCGATAAGTTTGTCCAGGAACATGTATGTTTATAGAGCCGTAGAGGTGTGACTTTCTTACCACTCACTCCTCTTACTGCTAGGGAAGGGAACGCTTGGCAACCGGATCAAGTCGCAGGTGCACTGTCATAGTAGCTGACATTGGCTATCCGCAAGCCTTAGTAATGAACAAGATAGCTGTCCTTCTTAAGAGAAGAGAAGATAAGATTGAGCAAGATGACTGTTCTGCTTAAGAGAAGATAAGATAAGAATGAGCGGGATGACTGTCCTCCTTAAGAGAAGATAAGATAAGATTGAGCAAGATGGCTGTCCTTCTTAAGAGAAGATAAGATAAGATTGAGCAAGATGACTGTTCTGCTTAAGAGAAGATAAGATAAGAATGAGCGGGATGACTGTCCTCCTTAAGAGAAGATAAGATAAGATTGAGCAAGATGGCTGTCCTTCTTAAGACAAGATAAGGTAAGATTGAGCAAGATGGATGGCCTCCTTAAGAGAAGATAAGATAAGAATGAGCGGGATGACTGTCCTTCTTAAGACAAGATAAGATACGATTGAGCAAGATGACTGTCCTTCTTAAGATAAGATAAGATACGATTGAGCAAGATGACTGTCCTTCTTAAGACAAGATAAGATAAGATTGAGCAAGATGGCTGGCCTCCTTAAGAGAAGATAAGGTACGATTGAGCAAGATGACTGTCCTTCTTAAGACAAGATAAGATAAGATTAAGCAAGATGTCTGGCCTCCTTAAGAGAAGATAAGATAAGAATGAGCGGGACGACTGTCCTTCTTAAGACAAGATAAGATACGATTGAGCAAGATGACTGTTCTTCTTAAGAGAAAATAAGATACGATTGAGCAAGATGACTGTCCTTCTTAAGAGAAGATAAGATACGATTTAGCAAGATGACTGTCCTTCTTAAGACAAGATAAGATACGATTGAGCAAGATGGCTGTCCTTCTTAAGACAAGATAAGATAAGATTGAGCAAGATGGCTGGCCTCCTTAAGAGAATATAAGATACGATTGAGCAAGATGACTGTCCTTCTTAAGTCAAGATAAGATAAGATTGAGTAAGATGGCTGGTCTCCTTAAGAGAAGATAAGATAAGAATGAGCGGGATGACTGTCCTTCTTAAGACAAGATAAGATACGATTGAGCAAGATGGTTGTCCTTCTTAAGAGAAAATAAAATGAGATATAAGATAATCTTTATTAGAATTTTTGGCAAATTTGTTTTAGTAACAATTTCATAACAGTGCACAGACAAGATCATTTCTGAAATAACATGATATGATACAAATTACATAGAAAAAGGATAACCATGATGATAATATTATTATACATTATGACATATCTCATATCACCAATCAGAAACAACTCTCTCTGTCTCTCTCTTAAGGGTTTTCTCTCAACTTCTTACACGCCCATAAAGCAAGGACAACGAAACCTAATGGATGATGTGAGACCACGTTCATCATCGCCCTTTAGTTACAATTGCAATGAACAATTCAATAACAACAGCCAGTTAAAGGCGTTTTCTTACTCTATCATTACTATAACTATAATCGTAAAACCTATCAAACGATGCAGACTGAAGAGAGATGAAAAACTGACTTTTCAACAGTGAAGAGGAATATAAAACAGCAATGAAAGGTCTAACAGAAAGTAAATGGGACAAAACAGAGAAATTTTAGGATGGAGAAGCTTTCATAAGCGACAAATATAGACACAGAAGCAGCAACTAGGAAACAATGTTGAACGAAACTAATGGTGCCGAGACACAGGTGACCAATGTTGCAATGACCTATCGCGCAATTTCCATCAACAGAGTAAGCTTCATAATAGCAATGTAAAAAAAAAAAATGTAAAAAAATTTATTAAAAAATAGAACTAGATCTAGTCATTAGAGTGACGGAAAGAGGATGGAGAGAAGAAGGAGGGAGAGAAAGGAGACATCAATAGAAAAGGAAATAAAAAGGAGACCTAAATAGAATAAAAGAAGAGGGAATAAGGACGATAGAGACGAACAGATAGACAGGAGAGAGAAAAATGAGTGACAGAGAGAGAGAGAGAGAGAGAGAGAGAGAGAGAGAGAGAGAGAGAGAGAGAGAGAGAGAGAGAGAGAGAGAGAGAGAGAGAGAGAGAGAGAGAGAGAGAGAGAGAGAGAGAGAGAGAGAGAGAGAGAGAGAGAGAGAGAGACAGACAGACAGACAGACAGACAGACAGACAGACAGACAGACAGACAGACAGACAGACAGACAGACAGACAGACACACTGATAGAGAGCGAGCACACAACACACATTAGTGTGTATCAGCATGACTGCACGTAGAGCTGATCTTTGGCTAAGTCTACATAGCAGGGATCTCGATAACAATAGAACTCGTCGGTCAGCAGCATGCATACGCCACGCGAATTCGAGGATGAAACTAGATTGGTGCTGGCTCCAAAACTTATTATTGTTGTATATGTAAAGAAGAGAATACGACGTCCTTTGACCCTATTCCTAGAACATGTTTTGTACACTGAACTAAGCATTCTTGGTTCCCATTTCCAGAGGGCACCACAGGAGAACGCGAGAGTGACAGGTAGGAGAAACGACTACAGGCTGCGCGTGAAGTCACCAGCGGCGAAACCTGATAGTGAAAGGTCCTGCAGAGAAGTGCAGTGTGACACTGGTGTGTCCGTGTGTGTGTGTGTGTGTATGTGTGTTGTTGGGTAAAGCAAGTTGATGTTATGGGTGTTTTGCAAAGAAATCATAGTAGTACCTTCTTGGTGTATTGCAGGTGGTTCGTGGCACCAAATGATCAAGCAGAATACGCCAGTGCATATATATATATATATATATATATATATATATATATATATATATATATATATATATATATATATATATATATATATATATATATATATATATATATATACAGAGACTATTTACAGAATATCTTGTAATCGATATCCAATGAAATATATGGGGGAAATTGGCCTTCGCTTAGCCGGTTATTTTACCCAACATCTTGATCGCATAAAAAACTGTTTCTAGTGTTACTCTAAACCTGTTCTCTCCACTTTAACTCAAGTGGTGTCTTACTTAAATATCTCCGTCACTACTGTCCGCCAACATTATGGCATCTGTTTTCTAG
>JAXRKP010002642.1:7500-10000 GCA_037039925.1 Doris montereyensis | reverse complement strand
CCTTAGAAAAACATAGTAAAGAAAATGTTGAGCATTAACATTTAGATGATCTCATGTCTATTAATATTTATTTCGAGTGATCATTACTCATGATCAATGGCTCAGGGACTTGCCTTGGTGATAAAGCAATTAGGATGATATATTGTGATTAAGATGTGATATTTTTAGACATTGGTCATAAAAGAGATCGATGTATAGGGATTTAAAATGAAAGTGTTATAGATACTCTTTAGAGAGAGTGAATGTGTCAAGCTGAGGAACACAGCCGTTTAAAATGCAATGATGACATTTCAAAACCACAGTTGTGTATTAAAAAAAATAATACTATATAATATACTGTATTGCACTGGTATGTTCTTTCTGGGTGTGGATCAGCCCTATTCCCAAAAATTGACCCAAGCGCTGTTTACGCCCATTGTAGTAAGTCCAACGTCAAGAGTCCAGAAATAGACAAAACGGAATACTGGAAACCTTTGAACTTAGCGATCACTTCCGTGTTTTCAGATCCTGGTTGAATGAGTCATAATTGAGGTCGCATTTGCAAGAAAGGAGTTTTTGAAGAAGAGAAATATTAAGTTTCCATAAATATTCAAAGTGATTAGTATTAATGGTCCAGGCAGTTAAGTTACTATTGTGATGTTGTCCTGTATGTGGTTTGTGTATGCATGCGTGTGTGTGTATGTTGTTGTACTTCTTTGTTGTTGTTTTCATTTCTTTTTGTTCTTGTTTTGTTTTCGTTTTGTTTTTGTTCTTTTTGTTTTTTGTTTGTGTGTTGGTTGTTTTAGTCTTTGTTTTGTTGGTGTTTTTTATTTGGTTATTGGTGGTGGTTGGAGGGGCGTGTTATCCTTGTTTAACTGGAAATGTTTCAAGAATCAAACATTGTTTTAATGTCACTTCACCTATGTTTGTTATTCTATGTCCCATTATCCCTGCTTCCGTGGATAATGTGGTTTTCTAACATAGTTACTTGTAGGTCTGAAGGATTTCGACATAATCGATCTTAGCGTGTTAGCCCCTGCGTAATCGTTTCGGTGTGCTCTAGTATCGATTCGTTTATGTCTAGAAAGAAAGAGCTTTGTCCCCAATTGTGTAATATTTTATCAATATTTCTGGGATTTTCTTGAACGTTGTGCAATTTCCATGTTTGGAAGAGTCGTGGTTTTAAGTGTAAAAATGGCAGTTATCTTTGATTGCGAGAGGGCCAGAGAAATAAAGAGGTATATACAAGTACGCTGTGTTATGATTCCGCTTTGTTATGCCAGCATTCTGACTTAGCTTTGCCTCGTTGATTGGATTGTCGACTGTGAGCACATGTATAGTAAATGGACTTGTTGTAATTATTAATCGAGCATTGATGTTTTAGATTGTGTCTACGTCAATGTCAACATCTAGATCTAAAGTGCATTGCCTTGCTCCATTTGTAGATTCGTAACAGGTTTCATGGCGCAATATTACATCATAGACCGCATCATGCAAATAATCAACCATCTGGAATCCAGGGGTGACTACCTTCTATCCCATTCCCCGTTTGAGCGGTTTCACTACAGGCCAACATGTTGCATATTACGCTTTTGTATAGTGGTATTTTGTTAGTACTAGTTCTTTTCTTTGAACACTTATTACAAAACAAGCAGGCCTTCCGTTTACATCCAATTCTGAGCTGAGGTTGAATTCATTTCACCATTGAATCCTCAATTTTTGAGCATCATTTTCAGCCTTGCTTTTCCTACCTTATATATTTATACAATAGGATTTCAAAGCTAACTAGAGTTTTGCCTACCAGTTGCATTCCACATTCGAAAGCTAGGTGGTACACGAAACCACTACTTTATATACTGTTCATCTTAGTTTCACTTGATTCAACAACAGTAGTATGCTGTATATCAGTAAGGACCATACGAAGCTTAATAACACGAAGTGCAGGCACCACAATTAGATTTTTATTGGATACATATTTGTTAATTCATTTAAGTCCGTCCTCGGGTACTTCTTTAATGTCTTTTGATCTCATGGTTTCTTTGGGTGCCACTTCATATCATCTTCCTAGGCTCTTGACTGGCTTCTCTGACACGATAGGTATTCTATGATGTCCTATTGAGAATTGAATGTACTCTGCTACTTTCCTTACGGATAGAGAGGTATCGAGATTTCTTAGACTTTAACTTCATTTTTATTATCAGTTCAGAAATTCTTGCGATGATACATCTGTTGCGTCATCCATAAATGCCTTCAGTGGCGGCATTTGACACACCATTTCCAAGGCTTGTGGTACTTGCCTTCAGTGGCGGCATTTGACACCCATTTCAAGGCTTGTGGTACTTTGCCTTCAGTGGCGGCATTTGACACCCATTTCCAAGGCTTGTGGTACTTGCCTTCAGTGGCGGCATTTGACACCCATTTCCAAGGCTTGTAATACTTGCCTTCAGTGGCGGCATTTGACACCCATTTCAAGGCTTGTGGTACTTGCCTTCAGTGGCGACATTTGACACCCATTTCCAAG
>JAXRKP010002641.1:32500-37500 GCA_037039925.1 Doris montereyensis | reverse complement strand
ATTCATCTGTAAATTGGAGTTTAAATTGAATGGGCATGAAAGATGTTGTGCAAGGTTCATATTTGTAGCAATGAACGTCTGTGACGCACAGATCCCCACTTTCTTGCCAGGCCTGATGGTGGTGTATGAACCCATTTTACTGAAGTTCTTGAAGAACTCAAATGATAGATAGTGTACTCGGAAAGGCTCTGGTTTTTTCTCGGACACACTTCCTGTACTCCACATAGTCCTGAGGGACATTAATAGTCCTACCTTTAAGTGTTCTTTCAATCAAGCTGTGGCTATTGTCGACCTCCATGTGGGTGTGTCCACGAACAAGGTAGTTGTGATGGATGATTGTCCCTGTTCGTTTTGCATTGCCCTGGAGAGCATTTGATAGATACACATTTCGATTTTGATAAGTGAATCCATCACTAAAAAGCACAATCTCTTTATGAAGTCCGATGTTTTCGAGATAATGCAAAATACACGATGCAAACTCTTGCGCAGTAACACCACCTTTGCACTCATGCCAAACAAAGCAATCTACTTTTCCCGTTGCCAAATCATAGAACGTGAAATTATGCACTGTTAATTTTGGTTTTGAAGTACATCGCGGAAGCATTGACATTGGTGCAAGCAACACTGATTCGACATCAAAACGGATGGCAGCGAATTTCCCAGTAGATTTGCATTGAATAGCTCTTTGTTTATCTGTTTCTTTTTCTGCGAATGAAGCATCTCTAAATGAAATATGAGCTTTTCATTCGGATTCACTTACATTTCCTGCTTCGTATGAAAGGCAAACATCACACCTGTCTTTCTTAGGTACGAACAAGGAGATAATTTTTTGATTTGAAAATGTTTGTGAAGGCTTGAATCTTTAACGGTGCAACACGCATATCCTCACAGTATCTAAGGAACACCTCGTGCACATCAACGAACGATCTAAATTGTTTTTCCAAATATAGTTTTGAGGAGTTTTTGCTGGAATAATGGCTAGAAGCTTAGGCAGTTGGTCAACAAACTGAAAAAGGAGCTCATGGGTTGGTTTGGACTTGTCATAGTGGGAATGATGAGGGCGAGACGATTGTCGAGAAATGTTCAATGGATGTTCTACATCCTCTTCTTCAGCGTTGTCTTTACTTAGGTCAACTTTAAAAAGACTAGAATGAAGTGAGAGAGGTCAAGCCTGTCGTGTTCAGGAAGAGTTTTTGACAGACAGAGAACTTCTTTCCTTCCCTCTTTAGAGATTACTGCAGAGTGTGAGTTCGAATGTTATTGTTGGTTAAAGCTCGTCTACGTTGAACATCAACTTTGTCCGCGAGCTCGTACCGTACACAAAATTCCTCTTCTCGTTTCATGAAACCGACCAAACATAGCTAAAATGCTCAGCCGTTCTTCATCTGTGAACAGAGAGCATGATCGAGTCTTGCTGTTGCAGTTATAAGGCTCCCTATCGTTTTGCATTTAGTGACATGCCTCCCTTTTATGTTTATATTCTTAACCCAACTCTCTTCCTTTTGCGAAAATTATTCTTCAATTTCAACGGATCAAATCGATGGTACGTGCAATTTTAAAAACAATGTTTTCTTCCTCAACACGTAGTATGCAGGTTTCTTAAATGAGAAGGCAATGTGATTCCGGTACCGTAGATAAGTAGTAAGGCAATCTCGTGTTGTGTAGGCTCTGTTAGAGAGTTTGGAAAGGTAGGCGTTGGGTCAGCAGTTGCAGCAGTAGGACTCAGCAGAGTTTGGAAAGGTAGGCATTGAGTCGTGATGTGTAGGCTCTGCTGGAGTTTGGAAAGGTAGGCAGCAGTCAGACAGACCAGCAGCAGGCTCTGCTAGAGTTTGGAAGATAGAGCAGCAACAGGTCAGAGACAGCAGGCTCAGCAAATGGAGCAGAGAGTTTGCAAAGGTAGGTGTTGGGTCGTGTTGTGTAGGCTCTGCTAGAGTTTGGAAAGGTAGGTGTTGAGTCACCAGTGTTGTGTAGAAATCTGCAGCAATAGTTTTGCAGCACTGAAAAAAATGACAGCAGACAGCTTTTCCAAGACTTTGGGTCGTGCAAAATCCAGGCAGCAGCTAGAGTTTGGAAGGTAGGCGTTGCAGTTGTGTAGGCTCAGCAGCAGAGTTTGAAAAGGTAGGCGTTGAGTCGTGTTGTCCGTACGCTGTGCTAGAGTTTGGAAAGGTAGGCATTGAGTCGTGTTAAGTAGGCTATGCTAGAGTTTGGAAAGGTAGGCAAAACCCCGTGTTGAGTAGGTTGCAGAGAGTTTGGAAAGGTAGGCATTGGGTCGTGTTGCAGGTTCTGCTAGAGGGTTTGGAAAGGTTGCTTATCATTGTCTCGTGTTGTCGCAGTTTTTATCCATATTTCGAAGCAGAGCTTTGAACAATTTAAAAAGGGTGAGGATTGTTGTGTTAATTAACATTAATCAATCTTGGCACATCTGATTTTAGAATGCCTGGAAACCACTTGTAGGTATCAGCAGCAGCAATCACCAGCACTGCCACAGAACCATGAAATAAAAGACATTTAATTTTTAGGACACAGCTAGTAGAGTATCCTACAGCATTTTGTAGTCTTTTGATTGACAGCTCACCCTAATTTTAATCGTTTAAGGAGCGTCTTTGGAATGTCACTGTCTATGGACCCACCCTAGTCATGTATTGTCATAATCATTTCTTTTTTTGTTGATGAAATAGTGGCTCTGTACTCCCTATGGCAAGATTGTCTAGCCGGTGCACCTGTTCCCCTGTGCTCTTTGATGTGGCTTTCTGATGTCCAAATAGGTGTGGTGGTCAAGGTAGTTTTGATTTGTCAGATGGATTCTAATTTTTCACCGTGATTGTGGTTGTTCACACGACCAATCATTTTTGTTTTGTTCTGGCTCTATTTCCACAGACTCTAGCCGCTTTCCCTGGTTTTAGTCACCAATAATGAATGTATAGACCCACTTCGTCATCTTTTTTGCATAAATACTTTCTTTGCTGACATAATAATGGCGCCATATGGCAAGATGGTCTGTCGACTTATCTCTAGTTCCGAGTTTTAATGTTTTGTTCATTGTACTCTTCGATGTGGCGGTGTTTGATGTCCGAATAGACGTGGTGATTATCACGTTCTGATCTGTCTAGACAACTTTTAAAGTGTTCAGCCACTGTGACTGTAGTGGCTGCCGACCGCGGCATCTTTTGTTATGACCAAGGTGTCCACACACACTCCCTTTAATCAACAAAATCAAAGTCCAGATGTCAAGGCAAAGCACTGAGTGACTTGTGGATTTCATCATAGGATAGGGCCCTAGAGTTGTGCGGATTGTGATCCCTTCATTTCAATTAATTTCCTATCAGTTTTTAACACTGATTTTTTGTCACAATATTATGTATTGGACGATATAGATCAATTTAAGACAATGAAAAAAATTAATTGTGACTTGTGCAGATTCGTCATGGGCCAATGCCATCTCAAATCAAATCAAATCGAATCACTCATCGGAAACTCATATCAAATAAAATCGAATCATATCAGATCCAAATAAAATCAATCAAATCATATGGGCAAATCAAATCGAATCATATCAAAATCAAATCAAATCAAATCATATCAAAATCAAATCAAATCGAATCATATCAAAATCAAATCAAATCGAATCAAATCAAAATCAAATCAAATCGAATCATATCAAAATCAAATCAAATCGAATCATATCAAAATCAAATCAAATCGAATCAAATCAAAATCAAATCAAATCGAATCAAATCAAAAATCAAATCAAATCATATCAAATCAAATCAAATCAAATCGAATCATATCAAAATCAAATCAAAACAAATCAAATCAAAATCAAATCAAATCAAATCAATCAAAATCAAATCAAATCAAATCATCGAATCAAATCAAATCGAATCAATCAAAATCAAATCAAATCGAATCATATCAAATCAAATCAAATCAAATCAAATCATATCAAATCAAATCAAATCATATCAAATCGAATCAAAATCGGAGTCCATGAAGGAACAATTGGAGAGAAAGAAAGGCAATGAAGCAAGATAACAAATGAAGCCCTCAACAAAGGTGGACAACTTGAAACATTTCCCTTTTCATCAAGATTCATAATTATTTCCTTTTAAACCTTATCGTTCATTCACTGTTTTTTTTTGATTTTCCTTTTTTTTTTCTTTTTTTCTTTGTAACCACAATGGCAGTGATCCTTCGATTGAAGAAAATACAGTTCTCTTTTTTCTTCCAATTATATTATTCTTTCAGCTTTTCCTGCTGTTTGCACGGTTGCCATAAAGAAACGCTATTTCTCCAAAGAGTTCGGTCCACTGCCCCATCTCGTCACTCCCATTTCTTTACATGCAATCCATCCATCTCAGTTTTAGTTTTCTTTTTTACTTTGCTTGGCACTCCAATCTGTGTAGTCGTCTTTTAGCCATGCACTACTCACCCTTCCTGTCACGTGTCCAAATCGTTGTAGTCTATGTTCACGTGTTTTCGATGTTATTTGTTCCACCTACACGTTTCTGTGGATGATGTCCTTTTTCTTTGTCTTTCCCTGCTTAGTCCAAAGTGTAAGTTCGCATCCTCGAATTCTCGACATCTTCCAAATTCTTTCGAGTTTCTGTGTCAGTTTGTAACAACACACACACACAAAAAATACAGCATAGCTGAGAAGCTTTCTAAACATACGGAAGTAACCTCTAAACATATGTTTTAATTATCATATATATGCGGATGACAAGCAATTGTAGAAATCTATTCTTACTGTTTTAGACATATGTGTATCAAAAATGTCTGCCTGGATGATGTGAAACAAGTTGAAATTAAATAAAGATACAACTGAAATAATTGTGTTTGGCACTAGATTTAAAATAAAGATACAACTGAAGTAATTTATGTTTGGCACTAGATCTAAAAAATAAAGATACAACTGAAGTAATTGTGTTTGGCACTAGATCTAAAATAAAGATACAACTGAAGTAATTGTGTTTGGCACTAGATCTAAAATAAAGATACAA
>JAXRKP010002641.1:22500-25000 GCA_037039925.1 Doris montereyensis | reverse complement strand
GAAGAAGAAGAAGAAGAAGAAGAAGAAGAAGAAGAAGAAGAAGAAGAAGAAGAAGAAGAAGAAGAAAAAGAAGAAGAAGTGACATGCTTTGAGGCTGTACCTCAAGGATCATCATAGATATAGTTGAAACCTTTAAGCAACATGCTTTTGAGGCTATATTTCAATGATCATCATAGACATGATGGAAACCTTCAGGTAACATGCTTTTCAGGCTGTACATCAATGATCATCATAGACATGATGAAAACCTTCAGGTAACATGATTTTCTGGCTGTACATCAATGATCATAAGCTTAATTGAAACCTTCGGGTAACATGATTTTAGGCTGGCTAATTGAATCTTCGGGTAACATGCTTTTCAGGCTGTACATCAATGATCATTATAGACATGATTATAACCTTCAGGTAACATGTTTTTCAGGCTGTACATCAATGATCATAGAGGCATGATTGAAACCTTCAGGTAACATGGTTTTCAGGCTATACATCAATGATCATCATAGGCGTGATTGAAACCTTCAGGTAACATGCTTTTCAGGCTGTACATCAATTATCATCGTAGACATGGTGAAAGCCTTCAGGTAACATGCTTTTCAGGCTGTACTTCAATGATAATCATAGACATGACGGAAGCCTTCAGGTAACACTTTTGAGGCTGCACTTCAATGATCATCATAAACATGGTGAAAACTTTTAAGTAACATGCTTTTCAGGCTGCACTTCAATGATCACCATGGACATAATAGAAACCTTCAGGTAACATGCTTTTCAGGCTGTATTTCAAGGATCATCATAAACATGGTGAAAACCTTTAAGTAACATGCTTTTGATGCTGGGCTTCAATGATCATCATAAACATGGTGAAAACCTTTAAGTAACATGCTTTTGATGCTGGGCTTCAATGATCATCATAAACATGGTGAAAACCTTAATTAACATGCTTTTCAGGCTGCATTTCAAGGATCATCATAAACATGGTGAAAAACCTTTAAGTAACATGTTTGAGGCTGAATTTCAATGACATCATAAACATGGTGAAAACCTTTAAGTAACATGCGTTTGAGGCTGGGCTTCAATGATCATCATAAATATGGAAAACCTTTTCTTTAAGTAACATGCTTTTTGAGGCTGGGCTTTAATGATCATCATAAACATGGTGAAAACCTTTGCTAACATGCTTTTGAAGTTGGTTTCAATGATCATAGGCATGATGGAAACCGTCATAACATGCTTTTCAAGCTGCATCTCAATGATCATCAGGCATGATGGAAACTGTCAAGTAACATGCTTTTCAAATTGTACTCCTCAATGATCATCATAGGCATGATGGAAACTGTCAAGTAACATGCTTTTCGCTGTATCTCAAATCATCATAGGCATGATGAAAACCTTCAAGTAACATGCTTTTCAAGCTGTATCTCAATGATCATCATAGGCATGATGAAAACCTTTCAAGTAACATGCTTTTCAAGCTGTATTCAATGATCATCATAGGCATGATGGAAACCTTCAGTAACATGCTTTTCAAGCTGTATCTCAATGATCATCATAGGCATGATGAAAACCTTTCAAATAACATGCTTTTCAAGCTGTATCTCAATGATCATCATAGGCATGGTGGAAACCGTTACAACATGCTTTTCAAGCTGTATCTCAATGATCATCATAGGCATGGTGAAACCTTCAAATAACATGCTTTTCAAGCTGTATCTCAATGATCATCATAGGCATGATGAAAACCTTCAAGTAACATGCTTTTCAAGCCGTATCTCAATGATCATCATAGGCATGATGGAAACCGTCAAGTAACATGCTTGAAACGGTAAACCTGGAGATAGGTATTTCTTTTTCTTTTTACTCTTACGAAATCTTGAGCTTTTACATTTAATGTAAAAGCAAAACTTGTATGCAAAGTCATTCTATTCTACCCGCCCTAGATTGAACAATTCTGATAACGGCAGAATAATCATAAAGTTGTTAATCGGGTTGAACAGCAATCAATTATGTACGTAACACTATCGATTCCTGGCATTTAATCCGCGCACAGATTTGTGGTGTGATTGCGAGCGAGGTGATCGGGTGGGCTTTTGGAAATAAGAAATATCGCCACCATTTATTTATTGGGTTGAGAGATCGTTCACACCTGCCAGCTGTTGAGTCCTCACTTCCTTTGAAGTGAGTAAAACCAAATAGATAGTATTCTCTCCATCACCACCCCCCCCCCCCGGCCATCCGTTCCCTCATCAACTCGCAAACCCCATAGTTCCTCTAAAGTATCGAATTTTCCCGTTTCAGTCCCCAACCTCGACTTTTCCTGTCAATAATGCACCACAAACAAATGTCCACTGCTGTTTGGAAATCCCCTCCCTTTACCCTTTCCCTCCCCCTTTCCCCCTCCCCGTTCCGTCTCTCCCTTTTCCCCTCCCCTCTCTCTCCCTCCCCTCTTTCCACCCCCCAACGCTGATTCTGCGTGCTACGAACTTGACCAGTCCTCACTATT
>JAXRKP010002641.1:12500-15000 GCA_037039925.1 Doris montereyensis | reverse complement strand
TTATGTCCATTACAACTGTTTCACATTATATTACTATTTCCAGTACAACTCTTTCATATTGTATTACTATTTCCATTACAACTGTTTCACATTATATTACTTTTTCCAGTAGAACTACCTAGACGTAACATTATGATTACTATGAATGATTGCTACTTTTTGAGAATCAAAACTACTTGACATGGTACATAACATCGAGGGATGACAGCATCAAATGATTATCTCCACTTTGTTGTAGTTTTGAGAAAACTGACAGCTAGCAACTCGTTGCAATCAGTGAGAACGGTCTTTTTGGAGATACACACTTATCATTTTCACTAAGAATTTAGGTCACTGAGCACGTGATGATGTTGGTATTTATTATTAGTTGAGAGTATAGAAGGCATGACATTGTGGAAAAGACAGTGTGAAAAGGTCAATGAATTTGGCGTTATGTGGAGATTTCCATTTGTTGCTGTCAGCCTCGATGAAACGAAATTGGAGTGTATATTGAAAAAAATGTGGAAATAAGCTAGCTTTTTATCATTATTTTGAGAATCGCTGAATGAAGCAAGAATTAAGAAAATGAATGCTTATTTTGTGTCAATCAGGAAGGGGAAAAATCTCACCTCATACCCTTTCCCTCCTCTCCCTCCTCGTTTTGAATAACAAGCAAGAAACCCCCACAAAAACACACACAAGAGAGAAATAGAAACCAACACAAAAGCCAGGGAGAAACATTTCAACAACAACAACAATCAACCAATTACATAAAAAAAAAACTGAAACAGAAAACAAAAAACAAGTCAAAATGAAAAAAAAACATAAAAACAACAAAGAAAGACGCAAACCCAACAACAATCAAACAAAAAAAAAAAAAAAAAAAAGATTTATTTTATTTTTTAAAACAACATAAATCTGCAAGCCCCAGTTCCTCAGAACCTTATACATCGATCGTTGAAATCAAACATGGCTACATCGATTAATTGCCTCTTCTCGTCCAAACCAACCGATAGGCAAATAAACTTCAGACCAGCGGAGTGGGCGATAACCCGACCTCCACCTGACACCGATGCTATAGAATTAGGGAGGTAATCACAAACCAATTTGATTTGATTTACCCACATCCACAACTAAGGTGAATTGGGGTTTTTGGTAAGAGTTTCAGTATTGGCCGGACTGCCATGTAAACAGCCAAGGGATCTTTAACATGCACAGAGTGTTGTGATCTGTACACGGGGCCTCCCTTTATCATCCGTCTCCGATGGGACTAGTTGTCGAACCACCTATCTGGACTAGGTGGGAGTGGGGGAGAAGGGAGGGTAGATTTAACTCGAAAAACTGGAGAAAATTGTTCAACCGTTGGCGGGGCTCGAACCCATTACCTTTAGGTTGAGAGGGCCAACAAATTGCCTCTTGACTACCGAGTCCTTCACCAAACAATGTCAAGCTTCAAGTTTTTAGCGTCTCTCCGACATTTCCGCACAGCATAAGGACTGTGTAAGAAGAACAACGGTGACGAAAATAACTATGATGATGATGATGATGATGATGATAAATGATAAGTAATGATAAAAGTCATGATAGCAATGATGGTTATGATGATGATGATGTGATGATGATGGTGGTAAATTATTAGTAATGATAAAAGTCATGATAACAATGATGAGATTATGATGATGATGATGATGATGATGATGATAAATGATTAGTAAGGATAAAAGTCATGATAGCAATGATGATTATGATGACGATGATGCTGCTGATGATGATGATGATGATGACTTCCTGCCGCCCCCGGGACGCCGTCCAATTGCCCGACCACCAGCTGTACGACCCAAGAACTTAGAATAGTTGATTACTCCCCCTGGTAGTCCAGTACGCCTGTGGTCTTTTATTTCAAGGCCGAAGGGCTGGTGACCCAACGTCTAGCCAAATTATTCCCTGTCAGTGTGTGTACAAAGGGACGAGGACAAGCATACTATTTAGACATGTACGTACAAAGCATACTATTTAGACATGTACGTACAAAGCATACTATTTAGACATGTACGTACAAAGCATACTATTTGAACATACACGTACAAAGCATACTATTTAGACATACACGTATAAAGCATACTATTTAGACATACACGTACAAAGCATAATGTTTAGACATACACGTACAAAGCATACTATTTAGACATACACGTACAAAGCATATTATTTAGACATACACGTACAAAGCATACTATTTAGACATGTACGTACAAAGCATACTATTTAGACATACACGTACAAAACATACTATTTAAACATACGCGTACAAAGCATACTATTTAGACATACACGTACAAAAGCATACTATTTAGTCATACACATACAAAGCATACTATTTAGACATACACACGTACAAAGCATACTATTTAGACATATACGTACAAAGCATACTATTTAGACATACACGTACAAAGCATACTATTTAAACATACATGTAAAAAGCATACTATTTAGTCATACACGTACAAAGCATACTATT
>JAXRKP010002641.1:0-5000 GCA_037039925.1 Doris montereyensis | reverse complement strand
CACTACTACTACTACTACTACTATTACTGCTATTACTACTACTAATACTATTACTACCCACTGCTACTACTACTACTACTGCTGCTACTACTACTACTACTACTACTACTACTACTACTGCTGCTGCTACTATTACTACCACTACTACTACTATTACTACTAATGCTACTACTATTACTACCACTACTACTACTATTACTACTACTACTACTACTATTACTACTACTGCTGCTGCTATTACTACTACTGCTGCTACTACTACTATTACTACCACTGCTACTACTATTACTACTATTACTAATGCTACTGCTAATACTAATAATATTAATACTATTACTACTACTACTGCTACTTCCACTACTACTACTACTACTATTACTACTATTACTACTACTAATATTATTACTACTTCCACCACTACTACTACTACTACTACTACTACTACTACTACTACTACTACAACTACTACCACTACTACTACTTCCAATACTATTACTACTACTACTACTGCTGCAACTACTACTACTTCTACTACGATTGCTACTAATACATTACTGCTATTACTACTTACTACTACTACTACTACTACTACTACTACTACTATCTATGCTACTGCTACTACTACTACTGCTACTGCCTGCTACTACTACTACTACTACTACTACTACTATTACTATTACTACTACTACTACTATTACTGCTACTGCCACAACAACAAAAGCAACTTCAATGGACAACAACAACAACAAGCCAATACTACCAAGACTTACACTACCGCCACCACCATTCCTACTACAACACAAAGAACTAATACTGCTACTACAGTTATCACCTTAATTAGCTGCTGCTACCTCGGCTGATGGTTGAGTCGATGTTTCAGCCTCGGTCACAATCATTAGCATCAGTGTCATCATTTCTCCCTGTATATCCCGCGAATGGACAGATAGATACCGTACAAAAATGGCATTATGGTCCCCAGCGAAATATCTGTTATGGCAAAATAGTATTCGACTAGTTATGGTCTGTTTACTTGTTTACTCATAACAAAAACAAAAACAAGGTAGCATTTTAGCCAGACAGATCTGCTTTGTTTTGTTTTGTTTTGTTTTATTTTATTCTTTTTCTTTCTTTTTCTTGTTTTTTACGAATTTGTCTGTTCACATTAATTATTGTTTTCTGTCACCAAACTGAAAAAGTCTGGAATACGTTGGCATTTATTTCATGATTGTGGTTTTCTCTTTTCTTTCTTTTCTTTTTTGGTACATTCATCGTATGGCACGTAAGGAACAATAAGATTTTTCGACCAGCCTAATGAGATAGAAGAGTGTACGCTACTCATGTTGTGTTTAGTCAAAGCAATTCATCTCTAATTATACTTATCGTTCCTTTTTTTTCTTTCCCCAGGTTAATCTAAAAACGTTGCACATCTATCAAGTGTCATGGTAGTAACTACTTCTTCACTAGGTTACTGGGTACACGAAGAACCAAACAACAACTCGGAAACTTTTGGCAGCGAGCGGAAATTCTACTGTTGTGATCAGGCACTGGAACCTTGGACCGCTCAAACTCTGAAGACAATGGCGGAGGGAAGCTCCCGTAATGCCGCACACGTACAGACGATATGCATGGACCGTCGGTCTCGTCAGCCTCGATGCTTTCCTCCTCTCGGTCGAGACCAAAGTTAGGCCGGTCATCAACACTGAATTGGTTTAACAAATCATTTGATCAGAGCGCACTAAGGCAGGAGTCAGAAAAACTACAAACATCGCCAGATGAGAAGGCAGAGCTCTGTATCCGACTTTTTCCAGTCGATGATTTCCAAAGGCAAGAACCATATCGTAGGAATTCTTTCAAGTAAAAGGATAGGAGTGATGAGCGTGCAGACATCGCCACTGAATTGGAAAGAGGAAAGGATTGCTCACCAAAACCTCTTCGAGTTTCCAGAGCGTCGATAGAATTCAGCATGACGTCGGAATCGCACCAAACAGATAAATATACAAAATACATTTCCCCCTGACAAATCTTCTTCTCCACATAAAACTAACACGTTCAGTGAAATCAGGAGCCTCTCAAAATCAGACAAAAACCGTTAATTTTGATTTGAACCACGATAAGCATATTTTGGTGAGCCTCATCACCAACAAACAACTTCATTGTCAAGAGCGTTCCTGGTGAAAACAATGAAACTACACAGGTGACCTTACAAAATACTTTAGTAAAGTCTCCATGTGAGTCTGTTACTTCTGCGCATGCTCACGGCTCTTCAAAATCTATCTGTGCCTCTCAAACGCCAGTCGACATTTTCCTCAGGTCCACTTTCGCTTCACCAGCGGCTAACCACCACCTGTTGATATCCAGAAAGGCGTCCTTACAATCACAATGCTCTAAGCAAAGACGATCGTTTGGAGAAACGAAGACGACATGGCCATGGCCCACAGAGCGGTTTCAGCGCCCCACCAGGTCACTCGAGACACAGTGGTACTAACAGCAACAACAGCTTAATGGTTGAGGATGCTGCGTCACTATTCAAACGTGCTCTGGTGAAGAGCAGCTCGGAGACTTTCCATACCAAGAGAGTCGATCAGTTACCCTTGGTTAAAGCGTCTTCAGATGGAAATTGCTTTAAAAGAGAATCTACCTGGTCTCTTGTTCACCAAATACCGTCATTTCTAGGATCACAAACTATCTTTTCCTGGTAGCATAGAGAAGCAGCATACAGTGAACCTCTCCTTTGGCAAGAGCAAAATTACATCTTTGATCGACATGACAAATATGCCTTCAACCGATGTGCCATTACATAAAAAAACGGATTGTCCATGTGTGCGTCAGCAAAAAATCACTTTCGCTCCAGATTAAATATTGGTGTCGATGACATTGAATGGGAGAATATGGAACAGTACTACGACGTAATAAACGCTTTCATTAACGGAGCCAGAACGAAAGGGGTAGGATTCTAATTTTTAGTTACATGGGCCAGTCAAGAGCAGAGCCGCCACTGCTCAGCACCTCATGTGTCAGTACAAAATCCCGTTCAATGAAGCGTATCACATAATCAAATCAAAAAGACCGCAGACTAAAATAAACTCAGGATTCATCAAGGCTTTGCTTCGCCTTGAAAAAAGACTCTAGGTTTACCTGATGATGACGATGCCGTGAAGAAGCAAAGGCAATGGCTTCAAAAGCAACATAGCGAAGAGATTACAACTTCTAAACATGAACCCGTTGCATCAGACGAGCAGTCTGTGTTGTTTCCTCGTGTTGTCAGAGGTGCCTGGTTAGAATGCTAAGATCACCGTTATAACAGTGAAGTCAGAGTTCAGGTGTTTCCTTGTGTTGTCAGAGGTGCCTGGTTAGAATGCTAAGATCACCGTTATAACAGTGAAAGTCAGAGTTCAGGTGTTTCTTGTGTTGTCAGGGTGCCTGGTTAGAATGCTAAGATCACCGTTATAACAGTGAAAGTCAGAGTTCAGGTGTTTCCTTGTGTTGTCAGAGGTGCCTGGTTAGAATGCTGAGATCACCGTTATAACAGTGAAAGTCAGAGTTCAGGTGTTTCCTTGTGTTGTCAGGGGTGCCTGGTTAGAATGCTAAGATCACCGTTATAACAGTGAAAGTCAGAGTTCAGGTGTTTCCTTGTGTTGTCAAAGGTGCCTGATTAGAATGCTAAGATCGCCGTTATAACAGGGAAAGTCAGGGAGTTCAGGTGTTTCCTTGTGTTGTCAGAGGTGCATGATTAGAATGCTAAGATCGCCGTTATAACAGGGAAAGTCAGAGTTCAGGTGTTTCCTTGTGTTGTCAGAGGTGCCTTGTTAGAATGCTAAGATCACCGTTATAACAGTGAAAGTTAGAGTTCAGGTGTTTCCTTGTGTTGTCAAAGGTGCCTGGTTAGAATGCTAAGATCGCCGTTATAATAGTGAAAAGTTAGAGTTCAGGTGTTTCTTGTGTTGTCAGAGGTGCTCAATAGAATGCTAAAAATCGTTACAACAGTGAAAGTCATAGTTCAGGTGTTTTACTCGTTCCTTCCTTTTGGATTCATATCAGTCGTGATGTCCTGTCTTGGTTTGACTTACATGATTCCCTTGTTCTAAATTTTATATCAGCAATTCAATAATGGGATGTTCAGAAATCAGGGTAAACACATTAATTTACAATTTCAGCATATCTGTGTTGATGTTTGATGACACTGTTACCAGTGCTCCTTTTACTACTGTCTGAAAAATCGCATTAATTGACATCGATACAGAAACGTATTCGGAATACAATTTGTCCCACTGTATTTTCGCCGACGTTTCTCTACAAAACAATGTAATAAACACGTACCAAGAATTTCCTCAAAGCCTTCGGGACAGTTATCGAGAAATTGAATTTCACAGCCGGTAACAATGCTCCCCCCTCCCTTTCCCGTCCCAACATCTCATCGCTTTGAAAGGAATCAATACAGAATACAGTTTACGATGGAACTTAGATCAAACCAGGGCAATGAACAGATGAATGCTAATATGTTCAGGGGAGACTTGAACCAGTACCTTCACACTGGCACCGATTGCTTCTCTCGACACAGGCAAAAAGCACCTCCAGCTAGCCCAAAAAAGTCAAAGATGCTACATTCCTTTCTAGTGAAGTACAAAGACAAACAGTAAGGCAAGGGGTGATATGAAGGAAATGAAATTGACATTGAATAATATTGCCCCATAGGAACAAAGACAAGACAAATACAAAGAATAGACACAAAAAAACCTGGCCACTATGAGGATCGAACCCGCGACCTCTGCGTTGACATCGATCGCCTCGCTATGAAACTTAAAAAGTGAAGTTAGCTCAGTTGGTGAAGCATCGCTTTCCTTTCATGGCGAGTCGATGGGTGCCGACGAAAGAGGTCACCGGTCTGACCCTCATGGTGGCCAGGGTTTTTTTCTGTCTATTCCTTTGTATTTGTCTCGTTTTTGTTCCATTGAGGCTTTAATATTATGCACTGTCATTTCCTCGCTAGTGAAGTACACACG
>JAXRKP010002640.1:0-41927 GCA_037039925.1 Doris montereyensis | reverse complement strand
ACGGCCTTGCAATCTTGTGTTAGTAAGCGACGAAAATATTATTGATGTAGTGGACGAGCACTGTGTAACAGCACGAATGAACGAATGCAAGCCGAGTAACGGGGTATGAGCTGGACAGAAACTTCTTTCCTTCATCGAGTTGAGATTCAGTCAGAAAGAATTAAGTTTTACACTGTAATATTGAACCAACATGGTGTTCTTCATAGACATAACATCGTCATATATTAGCTTTGATGGTATACCTTGAGATCTGATATCCCATTTGAACTCAGGTCTAGATCTAGATCGATTTGTAGATTCAAGTATTATTTATTTACGCTTGTTTAATTTTTTTTGTTCTTACGTCTGCATCGAAATTGTCGGAATCTATTTTTTCACCCATCCTTTCGTGTATAGACAATTCTGAACTTCATTCAAGTTCAAGTATAAATCTAGATTGTATATTTATATATATATATATATATATAATCTTAAGGTAGTCTATGTAATCAGTGTTAATGAACAATACATTCAATTGAAAAGCTACAAATCTTGGTTTTATTGTGATGAATTGTCAATGACCAATGTATAGATCTAGATCCATTATTATGTAGATCAATGTATTTACTCAAATGTATTTTCATAACCTAGTATCAAGTAGGGAGTATATTATTATGAATTACTTGTTAAACTAATAGGCCAACAACATGAACGCTACACCTATATAGTATAATATACATAAGGAGTTTGTTGGATTTTCTGGTGCTTGCGCACAGAGTTCATCCATCAAGCTTTATTTGCTTTGTTGTAATTTCTATAGGTTGACCTGTGATCAGAGTGCGGTGACATTGTTTTGGTTGTAGACGTCGTATCTTTGATTGGTAACGTCATTGTTTTGGTTGGCTAACGCTTTTTCCATGGCGACGCGATGAATTTTCGTTGTCAACAAAGATAGTGGCGATGTTTTATTGGTAACTCTAATATGTTTACTGTCTGAGACATCCGATAGATTTGGCTCAGAGTTCAATTCTATCGAGACAATTATTGTTTTTCACAACCTCCTGTCTTTTCAAGATGACCAGTAAATATAGCGTGGAAAGCAATGGCAAAATACTACATTATTCCGTCACCTAAGAAAAACCAAGAATCTACTCCTGGTCCCCCTATGATCTACCAGAGCATGGGACACTAATTTAAACCTTCTATACATGTTTGTTTTAGCTTTCTTGAATGTCATTTCAATTCATAGTTCTTCGTTTGCAATAGATCTAGACCTCGTCCTTTTCATTGACATTAAAGCCCTTGATCTAGCAACGCTACTACAACATTTCTGTTTTGTACAAAGGGAGAGCAATGCTTCTGCCAATGTTAGACATTGAAGTATTTTATTCGTGTAAATTGCATTTCTGTTTCATATCGATACAACAATCAAAGATACAATTTATCGTGTTGAGGTGAAACGTGGCAACTGATCTCAAACTAGCTCTAATATGATAATATATTACCTTAAAAAGGAAATGGATTGAAAGTGTTTCAAATTGTGTGCAATAAATTGTCTATCAATCTATACATAAAGAATTTCGTCAATTATAAAATTTAAGTAGATAGACGAAGAACATCATTGTCCTGTGTCTCAATGAGGATATATGTTACAGACAACTTTAACACGAACGTGTGTGTACAATTCTTAGTAACAATTGCATTCATATGTAGGCCTCCATAGTAGGGATAGATGATAGCCTTGTGCTGTTTTCTCCTCTTTCATAGGACAACATCTCTCACCTTTTTACACCTGCATTTTATGATAACTGGGCGGGTAGCTGGAGAGACGATCATGTCTGAAAGATCCCATCCACCGGCAGGCATTTATCCTTATTTATTAAATGCTTCATATTTTATTTTATTTTACCCTCATTCAGAGCGAACGTAATCGGGGATTTCTGGTCCATTTTTATTTGTATTTTGCTCGACTAGCCTATAAATTAAATAGCCCAGGACTATGTGTCGATCAACCTACTTGGATCAGGGGCTGGGGATGGGGGTGGGGGTAAAAGCCGGGTAGATGTTACTCGATAAAGACTCATAAAATTGTTTCAACCTTGTCGGAATTGAACCAACAACCATTTGGTTGAGAGGCTGATACCTTGCCTTTGGATTACCGAGTCGCCCACACATTATTTTATCTCGTAAGAAGGAACTACTACTCACGGTAGTGTACTGATCCTGCTTTAGAGCTTTTCGTGACAGCGTTGCTCTATTTGGATGTCTATACGATAGCCGTGAGTGTGTTATAGGATATAGGCATCAAATTTGTCATTTTTGTAATAAAACAAATACAGCAAAAAATCTTTAATAATGCGAATTGCCTTCTGAACAAACACACCCACATCTTAATGACCACCGATATACTCAGTTAAATTGCACCCCCTCCCGACTGAACCAATGATATAAATAAGCATTTTAATTTTTTTATAAACGAAGGAAGATGAATAATTTATTGTTGTTTTTGTTGTTATTTCCCCTTCAGGTTGATAACATTCCTAACATCGGTATCAAATGAAAAGTCTTTCTGTGTGTGCCGTCCTGGCATTGATCCGCCCGGTCAATTCAAGTCTGTATACGATTGTTTTGATTACTTTATCACACTATTTTCACCCCTTGTAATCATTCTGTCACAACTTGATTATATAAATCAATCGTAATCGCCATCAACAAATACCATTGCTATCTTTATTATCATTATCATAATCAACATAAATTATCATCATTTTTTTTAATGATCAATGCAGCTGTTATAGCATGATAATCGTTGTCGTCATTTTCTTTACGCGCAACAAGGACGAACTTTCTTTCTTTCTTTATCAGTTGCCATTCTACCTTTGTTTGTATGGGTCCAGATGCCCTTTCTTTCTTTCTTTATCTGTTGCCTTTTTACCTTTGGGTGTATGGGTCCAGATGCCCTTTCTTTCTTTCTTTATCAGTTGCCATTCTACCTTTGGTTGTATGGGTCCAGATGCCCTTTCTTTTTTTCTTTATCAGTTGCCATTCTACCTTTGGGTGTTTGGGTCCAGATGCCCTTTCTTTCTTTCTTTATCAGTTGCCATTCTACCTTTGGGTGTATGGGTCCAGGTGCCCTTTCTTTCTTTCTTTATCAGTTGCCTTTCTCCCTTTGGGTGTATGGGTCCAGATGCCCTTTCTTTCGTTCTTTATCAGTTGCCTTTCTACCTTTGATTGTATGGGTCCAGATGCCATTTCTTTCTTTCTTTATCAGTTGTCTTTCTACCTTTGGGTGCATGGGTCCAGATGCCCTTTTTTATTTCCCTATTAGTTGCTTTTCTACCTTTGGGTGTATGGGTACTTTCTTTCTTTATCAGTTGCCTTTCTACCTTTGGGTGTATGGGTCCAGATGCCCTTTCTTTATTTCTATATCAGTTGCCTTTCTACATTTGGGTGTATGGGTCCTTTCTTTCTTTATCAGTTGCCTTTCTACCTTTGGGTATATGCGTCCAGATGCATTTCTTTGTTTTTATATCAGTTGCCTTTCTACCTTGGGGTGTATGGGTCCAGATGCTTTTCTTTATTTCTATATCAGTTGCCTTTCTACCTTTAGGTGTATGGGTCCTTTCTTTCTTTATTAGTTGCCTTTCTACCTTTGGGTGTATGGGTCCAGATGCCCTTTCTTTCTTTCTTTATCAGTTGCCTCTCTACCTCTGGGTGTATGGGTGCAGATGGCCTTTCTTTATTTCTATATCAGTTTCCATTCTACCTCTGGGTGTATAGGCCCTTTCTTTCTTTATCAGTTTTCATTCTACCTTTGGGTGTATGGGTCCTTTCTTTCTTTATCAGTTGCCTTTCTACCTGTGGGTGTATGGGTCAAGATGCCCTTTCTTCCTTTATCAGTTGTCATTCTACCTTTCGGTGTATGGGTTCAGATGCCCCTTTCTTTCTTTACCAGTTATCCTTCTACATTTCGGTGTATGGGTTCAGATGTCCTTTGTTTCTGTCTTGATCAGTTCCCATTTTCTCTTTGGGTGTACGGGCCCAGATGCCCTGTCTTTCGTTATCAGTTGCCATTGTACATGTCGGTGTGTGTGTCCAGACGCCTGAGATGATCTCTCTCCACGATGCCCTCTCATGACATTGTCTGTTTCCTTCCAAACATGTTAATTTATATTCTTCATGCCTGTTTTATATCTCTATCCCACTTTCTCCGATGTCGGCTTGTGGATCTGCTACCTTGGGCTTTAGCACTGTATACGTATTCAGCTATGTGATTGTCATTCATTCTGTTTACGTGCCCAAAGTGTCTAAATTGAATTATTTCTATCTTAGTTTTTATGCCACCTGCTTTGGTTTTATCTATTAATGTTGTGTTTCTGATTTTGTCTCTTCTAGTTTTCCCTGTTACTCTTTTTAGTTAGTACATTTCAGCTGCCTGTACTCTATTGTATTTGATACTACTGTCTAAGGTCCATGTTTCCCTGCCATAGAGGCGATTGGGACAATAAACTATGGTGTATATTGCCATTTTTGTTTTTGTTGACAATTCTTGTTCACTTACAAATGTCTTCCTAGACGATTATATATTGCACATGCCTTTTGTATTCTCTGGTTAATTTCTTCTCTTAGTTGAGTTAATCATTACTCCTAGGTAATTGTAGCTATGAACTTGTTTTTAATTCTCCCTGCTCAATTTAAGATTTTGTGTTTTAGACTCCCTAGTTACTAGCATTGTTTTGCTTTCATAACTTTCTCTTTGGCGATAGTTCTTTTATTCACGTAATCCATGCTATTCTTTTCGTTTGCAAGTATTTATTCCAGGCATCCATCTTTTCTTTGATCTTAGTCTTGACATTCTTATTCCACCATGGTTTTCTTTTCTCATCTCCTTTAATTTGTTTCCTACCGCAGACCTCTTCATTACAGCTGAGGAATGTTTCTTTATATATTTGCCACTTTTCTTCTATTGTGCTATCATTCAGATTTATCTGCAATTCATTGCTGAAAATTTTTATATTAGATTTTCTCTCTTTTACTATTGGTATATTTAGTCCCTCTATTTTGAGTATATTAGCTTTCTTTTCTTTCTTTTTTTTATGTGTTTTCTTCAGTCAGTAATCTCATTTCGGCAATCACTAGATGATGATCACTAAATATGTCTGCTCCTCTGTTTACTCTTGCATCAATGTAATGTGAAAAATGGAGCTGCTATTATTATCGTAGTCTATGATTGATATTTCACACCTGTTTTCATTCAGTCTTGTATATTTGTGGATATGTTTATTAGGAAAAAGGTGTTGGCTATTTTGATGTTATTTGTTTTGGCAACAATCTATTCAGTCTCTCTCCATTTTGAGAAGTTGTTGTCTCTCTCAACTAACTTTGCACTATAACTACTGATGTTTCTATATTGTTGCTACTCTAACGTTTAAATTGTCCTTGAAACCATTAGTTCCTGTTTGTGTTTAAGATTTCTTTGTAGCTATTTGTAAATCGTTTTGAAGTTATACTTTTCTGGTACCTTTTAACTTCGCACTCAGAACATCTACTCCTGGGAAGATTAAAATATTAGGCCCCAGTTCTGTGTTTTTCTGCATACTTTTTGTTTGTTTATGTAGTATCCAAGATGTCTACTTTGAATTCTTCGATTTCTTCAACAAATTCTATCTCTTTTCAATTTATTGCCCCTAACATTCCATGTTTCAAAAATCATAATCCGTTTCATTTCATTTTTGCCCTTCAAAGGTCAAGCCATATATTACATTTATTTTTCTGCATCAGTTAGGTTTTCTTATATCTTCTTCCCACCTTTCTCCAGGATGTGCTTTTTGGTCTTTTAACTTGGGTTTTAGCAGTATATATTGATTTAGTTATTCTATAGTCATTCATACTGTTGACATGCCCAAACTATCTCGATTGATTTTTTTATCTTGGGTTTTGATCTCTTATTGTTGTGTTTCCAGATTTGTCATTTCATTGCAGCTGATTGTACTCTACTGTATCCAATACTGTCTAAAGGTCCAGGTTCCACTGCAATAGAGGAGAGTAGGACAAGCAACTGTGTTGTATACTGCCATTTTTGGTTTTTATTGAACATTCTTGTTTCCCCATAAATGTCTCTCTATTTTTCTAAATATATTTTTTCCCATAAACCTAAGAAAAAGTAGGATAATACTTTGAAACATCATACAACATTGAAATGCTCTCAACTACTTCTTTGACACTGTTTCAAGTGCACCAGTACCTATTTACTCATTTGGAGATGGTGACTTGATAGTAGGTCCACGGAGTATGTTCCATATTTTCTGGACGATCTAAGACAACATTCATAGTAAACCCTCAAATATATTTGTTTTGAATAGCGCTTATTGTGACGATTAAAATAAGTACCAATATGTGTACTTTACACGACATTTGACTTCTATTGTATAATAGATGTGTTGAAAAGATAGGCCTGTAACGTTTAAACAAAATTCGTATAAATTAAAAAGACTAGATACTGAGCTTCTTTTATGACATCATTCAGACGGGAATGAACTGCGCTATCCATTAGTATGATAAACTAAATTTGTCACATTTTTGGTAAAATTGCATTCCCAGAATTCTCACCCCAAGAAAGAATGAGGGTAAGTGCAGATAACACAAATATTGCTAGGTGTAATCTATCTGTTTGCAAGTATTTTCTTCCTAGACGTCCTTCATTTCTTTGATCTTAGTTTTGACATTCTCTTCCACCATGCTTTGCTGTTTTTTTCTCTCCTATAATTTGTTTCCTACCACATACCTCTTCAGTACAAGGAGCGTTTCTTTATATATTTGCCTCTATTTTGTTCTATTATGCTATCCCTTCAGATCAATCTGCTTTTTATTGATAAATCTTTTTTATCCTAGATTGGTATGTCTGTTTTACATCTGGCTTATTTAACTTGTGTATCCTTTTCTGGTTGTTTACCCCAGTGAGTATATTCGTTTTGGCAATCACTAGTGATGATCACTAAAGATCACTAAATATTCCAGCTCGCATGTTTACTCTTGCATCCATTGTACTGTAAATAGGGTTAACTCCCTAGCTTTTGTCAGCCAGGACTTCCAACTCTATATGTCCTAAACTATACAACATGAGTGATCATCATCCTCAACATAAACATAATTGTGGTTAGAATTATCAGCGCCATGCTCAACATCTTCTCGCTGACCCTCATCAAGCTATATAATTCACCATCTCCTAATTATTAAGAACTTAGGTGACCATTGCCGTTATGATGCCTATGGCAGTCAACCTTATCACCACCGGCATCCTCAGTATTATTATCATCATCATCATCATCATCATCATCATCTTCACCATCTTCATCATCATCATCATCTTCATCATCATCACCATCTTCATAATCTTCATTAACCTTTATACCTGATAGCATCAACGTTAACACCTGTCTCACATGTTTTAACGTCATTATCAATCCAATATATTTTCTTCCTTCGAGGTCGTCTATTTATGATACCAGCATCCTCATTATTATCATCACCATCATCATCATCATCATCATCATCATCATCATCATTGTCCTCATCGTCATCATCATCGTCATCATCATCATCATAATCATCATCATCATCATCATCATCATCATCATCATCATTTCATCAAAGTTACACCTATTAGCCACAATGTTAAGACATGTCTCACTATTCACGTCATTATCAAAATAATCATTATTTTTCCCACCCGTTCAAAGTGGTGTACATATGACACTATCTCTAATCGGCAGTTTGTGCGCTAGATGGTTGGATCTATTTCCAACACACCAGATCATGCTTCCAAATCTATAAGATTGCCACAAACTTTATGGGTGGAAAATGGTTTTGCCGTGATTTCAGGGAGAGAAAAATGCCCACCTGGCCAAAATTGATGATAGACAGACCGACGACTTCTCTGAAACGTAATGTCTTTTGTCAACCACAGAAATTGTCATCCAGAGCACCACTGGTAATGGTTACAGTTTCGTTAAAATGAACATTAGTATTTTTTTTAGTGTTGAATACAGGCATGCGTTATGGCTGCTTGAAAGAAGAAAAAAATAGAGGCTATAAATCAATGTTAACTAAATTGCTGTCGTAATCCTAATCTAAAAACTTTGCAATCTTAATGCTAATTTGACGAACACTTTTCTGTACAACAAGCGGGGTCAAATCGGTCTTTGGTTCGTTATTTGCTCGATTTCTACACCTACATGCAGCCGATGAACACCATTTTGGCAGAACCGACGTAAATCAAATCGAAATTAAATAATATTAATAATAATAATAACAATAATAATAATAATAATAATAATAATAATAATAATAATAATAATTTACGACTTGTCTACGTCAACATATTGTCATGAGAGGCAATTATACCTTATAATTGTGTCTGTTTAAGTTGTTGAAGCTACCTTTATCACATAACTGGCACAAGGTAATGAAGCATTTATTTTCCTCCCTTTTTTACTGACATTAATATGATACGATATTTGATATATCCATATGTTTAACATCATTGTATTATCATTGCTGTGATCAAATTTCAACTTGAACAGTGATGTAAACTAAGGTTGTGTTAAACTTTTGACATACGGCTCGCTCAGTCGTTGGCCATCATCAGCACCGGGGCTTTATTTCTGGGAAGAAGAGGTTCCATTTGCTTCGAAATCGTAGCAATATCTCTAGTTCGTCTGAGGTCGGTGGTTAATATCGATCAAATGCTGCTTGATAGCGATGGTAGTGATCTGATGAAGACGACCAAACTTTACATGTGACCGAAACGGTTTGATTTATACGAATTATCAAGTGTAAAATAATTTTTGCCAGAACAGTTTTTTTTCAGTTTTTTTATAATGCGGGTTTTTTTGTAATCTTTATTATTGTGTTTATATCAAATTCATAACAGTTTACTTAGGAATAATATTAAAAAGTTCGAGGGACTTGTTCTAACAGTTCTCTAAGAGTTAGATATTTTTGGACTGATGCATGGACAATACTCGATAAGATCGTTTAAAGACATATAATTCTAATTACATTATAATACAAAAAGAAAGAATGCAATTTGACATAGACAAGTCATGGGAAACTATGAACTTGACATTTAAAAGTGACAGTATTTGGTTCCTTGTGAATCTAGAGTTATTTTCAAACAAGATGCATGGTCTCGATAATCAGGCGTTTAAGGTGGGACAGAAATAT
The DNA here is from genome assembly GCA_037039925.1 of Doris montereyensis. Taxonomy (NCBI): domain Eukaryota; kingdom Metazoa; phylum Mollusca; class Gastropoda; order Nudibranchia; family Dorididae; genus Doris; species Doris montereyensis. Next base: position 32,723 of record JAXRKP010002640.1, on the reverse strand, counting down.
CAGGGTATTCTGTACATCAACATAATACTCCATTTCAATTAAATGTTTCTCATTTCACCACGTTCGCAGGTGTTTGCATAGGAGCTGTTATCATCACTGCTTTTTATGATGAATTCAGTATCATTCTGTTTTTCACACAATTTTCAATTATAAAATCCTCTGTTTCCGCAAGAATGGAGTGTGATCTTTAGTAGATATATAATACAAGTTTCGCTTAGCTGTTGTTGCGTTCGGGCTGTGTGACGCGATGTCCTGTGTCTTTCTTGATTTTGGATATCTGCATGTGTATTTTACTGCTGTCAAATCGCTCAATCTTGTCACTATGGCATGCGTGATTGCTTTTGTGTTGCTGATCTTCGATGGATTGAGTAGAATTAACATCTCGTGAGCTTGTGTTTTCCTTAAGGATTTCAATGTCTGATGTATGCTGGCTCTCGCTGTGTGCACCCTCATCGTCGGATGTGTCGGTATTGCTTTCTGTATTTTCTTGTTCTGTTGTGCTGTTGTTGTGATTATTTATATCGTCTAGGCTCTTTGGTAGCTTTGTGGCCTTGGCTTGTTTATGTGTGTTAGTCCTAGGCTTTGGTTCAACGTTTTCTTCGATGTCGTGGTATTTGATTGTTTTAGAATGGTTTTGGTCCCGTGTGATGGGTTGACTTTCTTTGTCGTCTTGCACACATCCTGATCCAATAAATCCTTTGTATTAACTGTTTCTTTAGTTGAGCTATCGGTGGCTGGTGATACATCGAGCAGAATGTGTCAAAAAACACACCGTTATCTTGATTGTGTAGTAATCCTGAGATGCTTGTCTCTCCTGTGCTAGCAGCAGATACATTTTCTTTCTTTTCAGCTAAATTTATATTTACAGATATTTTCTCTCTAGCAATGGCATGGGATGTTTTTGCAGTCTAAGGTTGTCACGCTGTAATTGGCTATGTGACCTCCGTCGAAAGCTGGCAGAGGTTGAATGATGAATCGTTGACACGCACGTGCCATCCATGTCATCAAAACGAAGGATGAGGGTGGTGCGTTGTTGATTTCCAGCTATTTTGTAAGAGGCAAGTTGAGATTCTTCTAACGTCTTGTTGATGATACATTCCAGCATCGCGGGTAATCTGGTAACTGGCATTGCGATGTCGTAACTCCACATAACAGCTGGAAATTAAGGGGAAAATGCGAGAGCTCATCAAACCCCCGTCTGTCCTGCTCGGTAACCAAACCAGAAGTCTTGTTGTGAACAGTTAATATAATACTTATCTACTTCAGATAGAGCATAAACCATAAAATTTCAGCTCCAGCCAGCAGATTCGGTAACATCATCTCTCATGTTAATGTGATCTGTTTCTCATGACTGTATAAACAGCATACCGTTACAGTCAGTAGATCGAGTGACATTTCAGATAACTATTTACATTAGTGAAACATATTCTCTTAATTATCGATTCCTTAATGCACTCATTTTGAGAATTAGTTACAATTCTTGGCTCATTGTTAAAATTGAAACTTGGCTCATTGTGAAAATTATTAATTCTTGGCTTCTTCATTGTGAGATTGAGTTACACTTTATTCATTGTGAGATTGAGTTACACTTGGCCTGTAAAAATTCGAGTTACACTTGGCTCATTGTGACATTGAGTTACACTTGGTCTATTGTAAAAATTAAGTTACAATTTCTGGCTCATTGTAAAAATTAAGTTACACTTGGCTCATTGTGAAAATTGAGGTACACTTGTTCATTGTGAAATTGAGTTACACTTGGCTCATTGTAAAAATTGAGTTACACTTGGTCATTGGAAAAATTGAGCTACACTTGCTCGTTGTGAAACTGAGTTACACATGGCTGATTGTAAAAATTGAGTTACGCTTGGCTCATTGTAAAAATCTGAGTAACACTTGGCTCATTGTGAGATTGAGTTACACTTCGCTCATTGTGAACATTGAGTTACACTTGGCTCATTGTGAAAATTGAGTTACACTTAGCTCATTCTGAGATTGAGTTACACTTGCTCATTGTGAACATTGAGTTACAATTGCCTCATTGTGAGAATTGGAGTTACATTTGGCTATTTGTTAAAATTGAGTTACTATTGACTCATTGTAAGAATTGAGTTACACTTCACTCATTGTGACTTAATGTTTTAATTAATTAACAAAATGAGTAAGCTATGAAAAATGCAAATGCAAACATGATATCCTACAATGCACTGTCTAACAGATAAAGATGAAGATGGATTATAGTCCATGTACCCAAACACATACAGGCTCACCAACTGTACATAACGTATCCCCACACATTGCGGCTCACTGACTGTACATAATGTATCCCGACACACATACAGGCTCACTGACTGTACATAATGTATCCCGACACACATACAATCTCACTGACTGTACATAATGTATCCCGACACACATACGAGCTCACTGACTGTACATAATGTATCCCCAAACACGTACAGGCTCACTGACTGTACATAATGTATCCCCACACATACAGGCTCACTGACTGTACATAATGTATCCCCACACATACAGGCTCACTGACTGTACATAATGTATCCCCACACATATACAGGCTCACTGACTGTACATAATGTATCCCCAAACACATACAGGCTCATTGACTGTACATAATGTATCCCCACACACATACAGGCTCACTGACTGTACATAATGTATCCCCAAACACATACAGGCTCACTGACTGTACATAATGTATCCCCACACAGATACAGGCTCACTGACTGTACATAATGTATCCCCACACATATACAGGCTCACTGACTGTACATAATGTATCCCCACACACATACAGGCTCACTGACTGTACATAATGTATCCCCGCACACATACAGGCTCACTGACTGTACATAATGTATCCCCACACACATACAGGCTCACTGACTGTACATAATGTATCCCCACACACATACAGGTTCACTGACTGTACATAATGTATCCCACACATACAGGCTCACTGACTGTACATAATGTATCCCCAAACACATACAGGCTCATTGACTGTACATAATGTATCCCCACACACATACAGGCTCACTGACTGTACATAATGTATCCCCAAACACATACAGGCTCACTGACTGTACATAATGTATCCCCACACAGATACAGGCTCACTGACTGTACATAATGTATCCCCACACATATACAGGCTCACTGACTGTACATAATGTATCCCCACACACATACAGGCTCACTGACTGTACATAATGTATCCCCATACACATATAGGCTCACTGACTGTACATAATGTATCCCCACACATATACAGGCTCACTGACTGTACATAATGTATCCCCACACAGATACAGACTCACCGACTGAACATAATGTATCCCCACACACATACAGACTCACCAACTGTACATAATGTATCCCCACCCAAATACATACTCACCAACTGTATATAATGTATCCCCACCCAGATACATACTCACCAACTGTACATAATGTATCCCCACACAGATACAGACTCACCAACTGTACATAATGTATCCCCACCCATATACAGACTCACCAGCTGTACATAATGTATCCCTAGACATATAAAGACTCACCCTGTACATAATGTATCCCCACCCTAATACTACTCACCAACTGTACATAATGTATCCCCACCCAGATACATACTCACCAACTGTACATAATGTATCCCCGCACAGATACAGACTCACCAACTGTACATACTGTTTCCCCACACATATACAGACTCACCAACTGTACATAATGTATCCCCACACATATACAGACTCACCAACTGTACATAATGTATCCCCCACACATATACAGACTCACCAACTGTACATAATGTATCACCACCGAGATCACTCACCAGCTGTACATAATGTATCCCCACACACATACAGGCTCACTGACTGTACATAATGTATCCCGACACACATACAGGCTCACAAACTGTACATAATGTATCCCCAAAAACATACAGGCTCACTGACTGTACATAATGTATCCCCACACATACAGGCTCACTGACTGGCATAATGTATCCCCACACATATACAGGCTCACTGACTGTACATAATGTATCCCCACACATACAGGCTCACTGACTGTACATAATGTATCCCCAAACACATACAGGCTCATTGACTGTACATAATGTATCCCCAAACACATACAGGCTCACTGACTGTACACAATGTATCCCCACACAGATACAGGCTCACTGACTGTACATAATGTATCCCCACACATATACAGGCTCACTGACTGTACATAATGTATCCCCACACACATACAGGCTCACTGACTGTACATAATGTATCCCCATACACATATAGGCTCACTGACTGTACATAATGTATCCCCACACATATACAGGCTCACGGACTGTACATAATGTATCCCCACACAGATACAGACTCACCGACTGAACATAGTGTATCCCCACACACATAAGACTCACCAACTGTACATAATGTATCCCCACCCAAATACATACTCACCAACTGTATATAATGTATCCCAACCCAGATAAATACTCACCAACTGTACATAATGTATCCCCGCACAGATACAGACTCACCAACTGTACATAATGTATCCCCACCCATATACAGACTCACCAACTGTACATAATGTATCCCTAGACATATAAAGACTCACCAACTGTACATAATGTATCCCCACCCAAATACATACTCACCAACTGTATATAATGTATCCCCACCCAGATACATACTCACCAACTGCACATAATGTATCCCCGCACATATTAGACTCACCAACTGTACATAATGTATCCCCACACATATACAGACTCACCAACTGTACATAATGTATCCCCACACATATACAGACTCACCAATTGTACATAATGTATCACCACCGAGATACAGACTCACCAGCTGTACATAATGTATCCCCACACACATACAGGCTCACTGACTGTACATAATGTATCCCGACACACATACAGGCTCACTGACTGTACATAAGGTATCCCGACACACATACAGGCTCACTGACTGTACATAATGTATCCCCACACACATACAGGCTCACTGACTGTACATAATGTATCCCCACACACATACAGGCTCACTGACTGTACATAATGTATCCCCACACATATACAGGCTCACTGACTGTACATAATGTATCCCCACACACATACAGGCTCACTGACTGTACATAATGTATCCCCAAACACATACAGGCTCATTGACTGTACATAATGTATCTCCACACACATACAGGCTCACTGACTGTACATAATGTATCCCCATACACATATAGGCTCACTGACTGTACATAATGTATCCCCATACATATACAGGCTCACTGACTGTACATACTGTATCCCCACACAGATACAGACTCACCGACTGAACATAATGTATCCCCACACACATACAGACTCACCAATTGTACATAATGTATCCCCACCCAAATACATACTCACCAACTCTATATAATGTATCCCCACCCAGATACATACTCACCAACTGTACATAATGTATCCCCACACATATACAGACTCACAAACTGTACATAATGCATCCCCACACATATACAGACTCACAAACTGTACATAATGTATCCCCAATGTATCACCAACTGTACATAATGTATCCCCATATACAGACTCACAAACTGTACATAATGTATCACCACCAAGATACAGACTCACCAGCTGTACATAATGTATCCCCACACACATACAGGCTCACTGACTGTACATAATGTATCCCCACACATATACAGGCTCACTGACTGTACATAATGTATCCCCACACATATACAGGCTCACTGACTGTACATAATGTATCCCCACACACATACAGGCTCACTGACTGTACATAATGTATCCCCACACATATACAGGCTCACTGACTGTACATAATGTATCCCCACACATACAGGCTCACTGACTGTACATAATGTATCCCCACAGATACAGACTCACCAACTGTACATAACGTATCCCCACACACATACAGGCTCACCGACTGTACACGATGTATCCCTCAGCTGGCCATTTCATTCAAATTCCTTCTCAACCCATCAGGGTGCATACAGTACACAAGCCTGTTATGTTTTTCGTACAAATATTCTGCCAAGATCTGTCTCTACCTATAGTTGAGTACTCATTCACACATGAGTCAAGTGAGCAAAGTAGAGCGCTGTACCTCTCCTAAGTGTACACCGTTGTGAACAAAACTGACCTGTGCCATCCTGTGGGGCTTGAACCAATGTCGACGTAATCACAAGTTCACAACACTACGGTTCACAACACTACAATTTTAATCTCGTTGTTTTTGCTTTTATTTCGCAATATCATATTCCTTAAAGGCCACATATCTATAAATGTTGCTCACGGAGAGGGTGTGATTCATCATTAACAGTCCCAGAGATGTGTTTAAATCTATGTGTATTATATATCTCTGACGAGTATAAATTTATACTATATGCATTGATATTGCGCCATTCTATTCTAAATAGTCGCATAGCGCTTTACCTACTTAAAGGGGGTTCTGGTCAGAAATGGGACAAATCTACTCTATCTTACTTGTGGATAGAGCAGTTCTGAGTAGCAGACGGGGAGTACCTGATCCTGCCCTCTACGAGTCTTATGCTGCCTTGCAGCGGGACTTGGCCGAAAAAACACCAAGGGAGTTAACCCTGAAAGAAACAACCTGCTGCCTTGCAGGCTAATCTTGACTGACCAAAAGCTAATGTAGTTAACCCTGACTTAAAACAATAACCTGCTGCCTTGCATGCTGATCTTAAATAGCTAAAGGCTATTAGAGTTAATCCTGACAGAAAATAACAAGGCCTGCTAGGGGCTCAAGGTGGCAGCCCCACCAGCTACCTGGGGTACAGTGGACTATTCCCCTGATTATTAAATTCAAACTTATTCAGATAAATAAATGTAAGATAACCGGCTTGATCTTTCAAAGACGAACTTGGAAACGAACACGGACTGTGATGTTTGAAACATGGAATGTTAGGACAATAAATGGAAAAGAGTCAAAATTAACTGAGGAAATGGAGCAAAATTCAAAGTAGATGTTTTGGCCAACTAGAGAAGAAAGATATCTTCGAAAACGATTTACAAATAGCTGCAGATAATCTTAAACCCAAACAGGAACTAATGGTTTTATGAGATTTAAACGCTAAAGTAGGCAAGGTGTAGAAAAGTCAGGAGGAGTAATAGGTAATAGGTAAAGAAGGAGAGACAACAACTTTTCCAAATGGAAAGAGACTACTATATTGTTGCCTAAAGAATAGCATCAACATAAACTAATAAACTCAAAATAGATGAACTAAATAAACCTGTAGTAAAACAGGTACACCAATCTAAGATAAAATGATTGATCAGTGAAAGACAGATGAATCTGAATGATAGCACAATGGAAGAAATTTGGCAGACCTATACAGTAACACTCCTCAGTTGTACTGGAGAGGTCTGTGGTAGGAATCAAATTAAAGGTGATAGGAAAAGAACAGCGTGGTTGAATTAGAATGTCAAGACTAAGATCAAAGAAAATAATGATACCTGGAAGAAATACTTGCAAACAAAGAGACCAGAGGATAGGATAGGTTATGTGAGTAAAAGAACTATCGTCAAAGAGGAAGTTAAGAAAGCAAAAACAGGAACAATAGGAAGAGTTTGGACAAAGACTTCAAGAAAGCTATCAAGGAAATCAATAGCTGTTCTGAGCGGCAATGAAGAGCATGAGAAAATACAAACTATTCCCAATACGACAATTTAAGAACGTCAAAGGAGAAATAATGAAAGAAGACAGCCAAATCATGGAAACACGGATAAATCATTTTCACCAATTACATAATCCCTTCAGAACGTATGAAACAAGCAGTGAAGGTCAATTAGTAAGAGTTACAAATAAACGAGGAGACAGCTGGAGATGTAGATATATCAATGGAAGAAATCCAAATCGCTATAATAATAAAAAAGTGAAATTAAGAAGAGCCCCAGGAGCAGATCAAGTTTATCCAGAAATGATTAAAAACCAAGGAGAGAGTCATACAAAATATTACATGCAATATGCCAATAAGCATGGAAGTTCAAACAGGTGCCAGACGACTGGAACAAGGGAACGGTGCTACCAACATATAAGAAAGGATCAACTATGGAATGCCCAAGCTATAGAGGATATCACTACTTAGCTTTCTAGGACACGTATGTGCTAGGGTACTGGAAATGAGACTAAGGAAAGAGTAGAGTATCAGATTAAAAATCGTCAGAGTGAATTTATACTAGGAAGAAGTGTACAATACCACATATTTACAATTAGACACATAATAGAAACATTCCTTGTGTGAAACATTGACTTTCGTCTGCGTTTTATTGACAGAAAAGGTATTTGACACTGTGAAGAGGGACGAACTATGGCATTTGTTAAAAGAACACAATGTAGAGCAACATTTAATATAAGCTATTAAACGTTTTTACAATAAACCAACATGTGCAGTGAGAATAGATGGAAACATATCTGCAGAATTAGATGTAGATATAGGAGTAAGGCAGGGTTGTATACTAAGTCCTCTTTTTTGTTTATTACATTTATGGATTCAGTCGCAAAGGCATCCTCAAAAAAAAGAAAATGAATGTAGGTATATGGAAGCTCAAATCAATAAATGTATCAATGCTTTCATTTGCCGATGATTTAGCTCTGTTTGGAAAATCAGAAAGTAACCTTCAGTCGAATATCAAGAATATGAACAACGAACTAAATAAATGAGGAATGAGTACATTTAAAGAAAATCAAAACAATGCTAGTAACTAGGGAAGCTAAAACACAAAATCTTAAATTGGACAGAGCGTATTTAGAACAAGTTCACAGCTACAATTACCTAGGACTAATGATTAACTCAGAGGGAAAAATAAGAGAAGAAATCAGCCAGAGAATCAAAAAGCCAAGTGCAATATATAACTATCTAGGAAAGGCATTTGTAGGTAAGCAAGAATTGTCAACAAAAACTAAAATGGCATTATACAATACAGTAATTATTGTCCTACTCTCCTCTATGGCAGCAAAAACCTGGACTTTAGACAGTAGAGAATACAGTAGAGTACAGGACAGTTGAAATGAAATATCTAAGGAGAGTAGTAGGGAAAACTAAAAAGATACAAAATCAGAAGCACGACAATAAAAGATGAAACCAAAAGCGGATGGCATAAAAACTAAGATAGAAACAAATCAATTGAGATACTTTTATGTAAACAGAATGAATTTATTAGCTTAATCAGTATACAGTACTAAAGCCCAAAGTAAAAAGAATAAAAGGCAGATCTCGACAAAGTGGGAGAAGATATAAAAGGCGCATTGAAGCATAGAACTTTAACTGTTTTGGAAGGAAACAATAAATGCCAGGACACGCATCCTGGAGAAAGATCATCTCGGGCATCTGAAACCATACACCAAAAGGTATAAAGAAAGTAAGGATACTAGCAGTTCATTCCCGTCATGATGATATCATAAAAAGAAGCACAGTATCGATTATTTCAACTTATACGATTTGTTTTAGAAACGATACAGGCCTACATTTCAACACAGCTTCTATCTATCTTCTTTTATCTGTCCCATGGCAGAGGCCGTTGAGGCGCTACCGATGAACAAATAACCAGTCCTCTCCCCTCCTTCCTGTCCTCCGCTCGTCTCATCAGCTCACTTAGCTTCAGGCCCGTCCATTCAGTGATATTGTCATCCCATCTCTTCTTCTGTCTGCCTTTTCTCCTGCCTCCCCTGACAGTTCCTTTAAGCATGGTTTTTGGAAGCTCTCCTTCTCTCACAGTGTCCAAACCATTTCATTTTGCGCTTTTTGACAGTGGTGAGGAGGTCTTCGTAAGGACCAATGGTTTGTCTATTCTGTCTCTGACTTCTTCATTGTTGATATGGTTTTTGTAAGAGATACCGAGCAGTCTTCTAAAGCACCCCATTTTTGTTGCCTGTATTCTTTTCTCTATATCTGCAGTTAGTGTCCATGTTTCGCAGGAATAAACAAACACTGAGTGAACAAAATATTTTTCATACGTTTTATTTTTGAGCTAAGGGGAGACGTAGTTGTCTTTCAAGACGGTTCCCATCTTGGCTAATGCGGATGTTATCATTGCACTCCTTATTAATACTTCAGATTTTGATCCTTCGTCCGACAGCATTGCGCCCATATATTTAAACTTGTTCACAGTTTCAAGCTTCTCTCCGTTGGCGATGATGTCAGTATGGATTCCAGTGTCACTGTTGGTCATCAGTTTTGTCTTGTTTGTACTGATTGTTATGCCGTATGCTGTGGAAGATGTATCTAGTCTGATCAGATTATTCAGTTCTTGCTCTGTGCCTGCAAGTCCGTCAATATCATCTGCGAAGCGCAGGTTTGTGCTTGTTCTTCCACTAATGCCCACTGTTCCTTGGTGGCCGTCGAGTGCATATGTCATATTCTTTTTCGAGAAAGACATTGAAAAGGCTCGGAGAGAGCAATCACCCTTGTCTCACTCCAACAGTGGTTCTGAACCAGTCTCCAACCTCACCGTTTAGATATACTGCACTGCTGGCCTTGTTATAGAGGTTCTGTATGACACGGATAATGTTGGCATTGATGTTGGAGTGGTTCATGGTCACCCAGAGTGCAGCATGCCACACTTTATCGAAATCTTTCTTGAAGTCTATGAATACGTGGTAGAGCTCTTGTTGGTGTTGAAGGTATCGTTTGCACATAATTCTGAGGTTGAATATCTGCTCAGTTGTACTGCTCCGAGCTCTAAATCTGACCGCTCCTCACTGATGATTGCCTCAGCCCGCGGCTTCAGTCTCTTCAGTATGATCTGAGCATAACTTTGCTAGGATTGCAAATGAAACTGATTGTGATGTAGTTGTTGCACTGCTGTAGGTTTCCTTTCTTGGGAAGGGTGATTACTAAAGACTGGGTTCATTGAGTCACTCATCTCCTGATTCCCAGATCTTCTGGCAGATTACACTTAAAGCGTCTATCATGGCCTCACCCACTCTGCTTGGACACGTTCTTCAGGGATATTGTCTATGCATGCAGCTTTTCCTTTCTTTAGATATTTCGCTGTTTCCTCCACTTCTTCTCGAAGGATGGGGAAATTATCTGTGTCTGTTGTCGGATGTATGCTGAGCTTTTCTGTGTCGCCTACTGCGCCGAGAGGGTAGAGGTCTGAGCAATACTCTGTCCACCTGTGTATGATCTCTTTGCTCTCGGTCACGGACTTCCCGTTTTCTCGAGAACGGCGTTGGGTCATCCATGTTTGCTGTTGATAAGGTGTTTGACTATTTGATACTCTTTCCGGTGTAGCTCCCCCTATCTAAACGAGCTTTTAACCCTTGAGGTCTAATAATAATAACTATCTTTCCTATACCCCATACATCGACTCATTTTGGTGAGAAAGCTTTTCCTGTGGGTGCACCTCAACTGTGGAATGGTGTGGATGAATATTGTAGAACTCCATATCTCTTGAATCGTTTAGGAAGTATCTTAAAACCAACCCTTTTAAGAGGGCATATAATGCTTAACGTCTTTTTAAGCCTAACGATCGTTGTTTTTCTTAGGATAGCTCATATTCATAAAGAATCTTTTGATTATGTCTATGCGCATTATATACCACGTGTCTCTTGTAAGAATGCTCTATTCAGGTAAATATTTTACTCATTCATCGTATCTATCTTTTAAACTTAATGTATTATTTACAATTTGTCTTTTAGATTTTGTAATCATGTTATACTCTTTGTGTGTTTTACGATTGTTTGTATCATTTGAATCTTTTGAATGGACTCTTAAACCCTTCTATTTTAGGATAATAATAATATGATACATTTTGACTCTTTTAAATATATGTTCTACGACAATCATATTTTATTTCTGTTGTATCGTATGCTATTGTGAGGCGCTTTGAGCTCTTGGAGAAAAGGCGCCATAAAGAGTATATATTATTATTATTATTATTATTATTATTATTATTATTATTATTATTATTAGTAGTAGTAGTAGTAGTAGTAGTAGTAGTAGTAGTAGTAGTAGTAGTAGTAGTGTTAGTAGTAGTAGTGTTAGTAGTAGTAGTAGTAGTAGTAGTAGTAGTAGTAGTGTAGTAGTAGTAGTAGTAGTAGTAGTAGTAGTAGTAGTAGTAGTAGTAGTAGTAGTAGTAGTAGTAGTAGTAGTAGTAGTAGTAGTAGTAGTAAATTGAGATTACTTTCAACCCAGCTAATATGCAATAATAGCTAGAAAAATGATCATTCAAGTGGTACTCATTTCGACTGTCACAATAAACGCTATCCAGAACAAACTTATTTGAGGATCCATTGTGAATATTTGCATTAGATCATCCGAAAATACGGTACATATTTGGCGCAGCGATTATTAAAAGGCACCATCTCAAAATGAGTAAAAAAATGCTCGTGCACTTGCAACAGTCTCAATAGAAACAATTGAGAGCGTCTCAAGGGTTTTTATGATTTTTAAAAGTTTCATCCTACTCTTTCTTAGATTTGTGGGACAAAATATGTTTAAATAACAGAAATTAGAAAAATACGACTTTCTCGAAACGTCCTTTTTTGTTCATTATATCGTATCTTCATTTTTTTATTTCTCAACGTTTGTTCATGAAGTTTGGTATGAGTGATGAGGTAAAATAAAAATAAAATATGATGCTTTTTTTATATGTATTATAGTTTGGGGAAAATTGAATTTTTGTGGAATATTTATTTCTTGGTTGTTCTGGTATGCTATTTTCAAAATTTTATAAACCAAACCTTACTAATCAAAACAAAAATCCGATTCTATTAAATTTAGATATTGTATTAAATAAGGTGTGTGCCAATTGTGAAATAAATCTATTGAAAAATGAAAACGACTATCGATAATGAACTTAGTAAAGTTTGAGGTAAAATCCAAGATGCCGTTTCATGGCAACCAGAAGAGTAAAAAAATAACGACATATTTCAACTCACTACGCCATGCTTATTACATCTATACATAAGTTAAATCGACAGGAACAAATGCAAAATGTTTACTCCAGAACTCGCCCTCTCCTCGCCTCCCTCCCCACCTTTTAAGATTATCCATGCATTTGAATTATGGAAAAAAAAAACCCAGTAAAAATGACAATTAAATGTGAAACAGGTTAATGAGATATGAGGTTTAAAATTTCATTATAAGAGGGTGTTGTGATAAGGGTGATAAGATATAATGTGAAATCATTATTTAAAACATGCAATAACAAGTTAAGTTTTGAGTTAAGGCTTGCATGAGCTGAAAGAATACATTTCTTTAAGACTGTCAGGCAGACCATTGGACAGCATACAACTGCTAAGTCTCCGTATGATTTCAGACTAGTATGTGGTTGAAGAAGGGGTGCCACAAAGCTACTGTATCGGAGTTGTCTAGCTGACGCTCTGTAAGTAATTAACTCTCTAAGGTAGAAAGAAAGTATTGATCATGACAAATGAACATGCTATTTTATTTACTGCCCTTTCTTTGATAAGTGGCCTAATTTTAGCAATTTCAAGTAATTCAGAATGACATGATTTATAAGGTTGGAACTATGATTGTCCATGGAGAGAACTGAGTCAAACATGACGTCAAGGTTTTTAACTCTGGCCTTTACTGGAATGTTTATGCCAAATATCGTGGTGGGAATGGTCAGGTTCTTTATTTCAGATCTAGTGCCAAAGACTATTACTTTAATTTTAACTTCATTTAACTTCAAGTTGTTTGACATCATGAAGGCAAACATTTCTGAGACACATATTTCTGAATCGGTAAGAGTAGTGCGTATGTTTTTTTTCACAATGCGACGATTCATGCAAATACAACTACGTGTCATCAGTGTATGTGTGATAATTAATACCATGTTTAGAGATTATTTTACCTTGAGGTTGAATGTATAGATAATATTTAAAAAAAACGGCCAAAAACAGGCCTTCTGAGACACACCACATTTAAATTGCTCTGGTAGTGATTTTGTGTCGTTTATTTAAACATGCTGGTGTCTGTTTGATAGATATGACCTGTATCAGTTATTGCAAATAAAGCACGTAGTTGTGTTACCAAGAATCCATGATTACTTACATCAAAGACTGCCAACATATCCAAAAGTACGAGAACAGAAACTAAATGGGAATCACGTGCATCAATCAACTCAGTTTTAACTTTCAGGAGGGCTTTTTTCAGTCTTATGTTTGGTTTTGTAAACAGATTGATACTTTTCAAACATATTATTCTCTTTGAGGTCGTTATTAATTGGTTATATAACAACTTTTTTTCTAAAATATTTGGGAGAAATGGTAACTTAGATATTGATCTGTAGTTTTTCAGAATATTTTGATCACGATTTATTTTTTTGAGTACAGGCCCTAATCAATGCTCACCGGGTATATTTCTGTTTTAAGAGACATGTTTATAAGCTGGGTAATATACGGTAAGATAGTGTCAAAAAATTCCTTAAACAATGATATAGGCAAGGGATAAATTTTACGATAGTTTTCATGGTGATTTAGTGATAAGATGTCTTTGAATGTGTCATTGATATGTGAGAAAATTTGCAAATTAAGAGGGTAATGACATGTTTGGATGGTGTTTTATCATTACAGTTAGCGAAGTTGTTCCTGATATTTATTGTTATTTCCTCCCGAGAATGTTCAGAAAAAATAGTTTCTCACATCACCAGTTGGTACCACGTCAGTGTTTGAGATAAACGATTTGTTTTCTCAAAGCAGCATTACATATGCTAATTATTCATTTGAAGAATATGCGTCTACAATTTTAGTTATTATTAAAATCCTTTTAAGACAAAAAGACAGGCCTTCAGTTTCTTGTCTTGCTTTAATGAATATTTCCCGATGGTAAACGTGACATTGAATTTTACCCAGGAACGTTATTTGTACACGTCGTTCCTGTCTTTATTCTAGAGCTCTCATGCCAAGAATGTTAGATACAAATAAGAAAATGGAAAGAGTCAGGGCTTTTTGAGATTAAGTGACATTTTTCGCATTTTTTGAAGCGTGGTTTTTGAAGATTTCTTTTTTATTTTAGTTTAGTTTGTTTTGCTTTTGGTAGTATGTACATGAGTAACTGTCAAAATGCAGTCATCCTATGTCATTGAAAAGTTTGTAGCGTCCTTGATTTACCATAAAAAACGCCGCCATCTTGAATTTTGATTCAAATCATTGTAGATCGTCTCTTCATTCCATATCTAAAATTTAAAGAGTGACGTCGGGTTTTCGATATTATGGATATATTTTTAAAAAATGAATTTAAAAAATACTATATACTTATATGCTGTTATTTGTAATTAAGTTCTTATTTTACCTCGCAGTGTATGGGGAGTAGATGCTCGAAATGATATTTATCCAGGCTATTCTTTCCTCATTTTCTGATTCGTTCCATGAAAATCTAATCTGTTTGCTTTTATAACATATATTTCCCACATTCTCTGAGGTTTGCCTTTTGATCGTGTACCTTGCGTTCTAGCATTGTGTACTGATCTATAATTGATCATTCATTCTATGTACATGTCGCAGCCATCTATGTTGATTTATTAATATCATAGTTTTCATGCCATCTGCTTTGGTTTGATCTCTTATTGTTGTGGTTTTTTATTTTATTTTGACTCTTTTAGTTTTCCCTACTACTCTTCTGATGTGTTTCATTTCAGCCAGTAGCCCTTACCAGACTATCAATTAACCATATTCGCGTTAAACAAGAAGAATATTCACCACACCCCCATCCCCTGCGATATGTGCATGAATGTCATTACAGCAATCTGAATTAGAAACTTAATGTCTTTTTTTCTTCACAGGCATGTTGGACGGAAGGTCCGCTTTTATTGGGTTGTATTACAATCAGACTCAAAAGGATTTCGGTGGCATGGACATCCGAATGAGGTAATCTATATTAACATTTTTGCTCACTTTAAGTAAAGCCCTGAAATAAATTAAAATGTTGGGTTTTTTGGCAGTTAAAACCTTTCCAAAACAAGACTAAAACATATGAATTAATGAACCGAGTACATTTGTTAAGTGGACTAAGTAATTTGTCTCCCAATACGTCTCTTAAAATAGATAACTTTCCAAATTTTAGTATAAGTCATTTTGTATCAAACGATTTAGAATTGATTTAGATTCCACATAATTTTGCAGTGAAGCATTTAACAAAGGGAATCCTTACATCTTTATTTCCTGTTTGAGACCTACTGCATGATGCTCTAGAATAAATCATCTGGCAATCTGTCCATTAGATGAACCAGTTTTTACATTAGAAGGAGCAAAACACATGTCGCCGGTCCATTATTTAAATGCATCCATCCATCTCTATATTTACATTTATGTGATTGGATAATGTGTAGTCTCGACAATAATTATCATTTCATCCACAAATAGTGTTACGAAGGTAATGATGGAGGAATACAATAATTCTATATCCAGGGGGTTCAAGTAGACATTAGTAACACCAAGGCTTGATAAAAATTATAACAAGGCTATGTGTTATACTCACAGTCAACAATCAATCGATGGATGAAGTAAATTAACGAATGGATCTAATGTGAGCTGGCATAAAACGGGTGAAACGTACTGCACCCCTTGGTGTTCTCTCTTCCTATTTATAGCTGAAAAGAGATATTTATAGAACAGAAACTTCCACACCATTCTAAACATTTCGATACAACACCCGCCACCCCTTTTCCAGATGTAAACAAATCGATACTAGGCCACACCAGAGTGAGTACGTCACAAACACAATAGGGTTTTACACCACTATTCATTACGTCACAGGCCTCCATCTCATAATGGAATCATCTTCAAAACTACAAAAAACTATGTTACAAATATTATGACACAAATCCTAAAATAAGGATAAAATGAAGCATCTATTGAACGCCATTTCCTGTCTCTTCGTTCTTATTGCAGGTACCAAAATTTTTGGATTTTGAACACAGCCATATTAGAATGAATGATACTTATGGTGTTCAGTTAACACTTGTAAAATGGCTTCGTGTTGGAATAAGGAACGACACACTTTACATTTGTGAACTTCCATAAGGTACTTTCTTACGTGTTTACAGCGTGCGCTAGTCTAGTCGGAACTATTTTTTTTTGTTTGTTAATGGGTAATAATGTAATTCCAACTTGTGTCACGTATGTTTGTGATTTTAATTTTCTTAAAACAGTTGATATTTCTTCATCCGTATCGCGCCTAATGTTATAAATGTCTACCCCTTGCATTGTCATATTCGTCTACATGCTTTCTGGGAATCAAGCAATGCAGGACGTGTGTTGTTCTGCTTCAATTCAGTCAACACAGATGTGTCCAACACATTTGTGTAAGATGTGTCGATTTCTTTTAATGTCTGGTGTGCGGTATTGTTTCAATGTCTGATGTGTCACATTCTTCACTTAGCGGTTGTGAGGTATAGTTTTCCATACAGCATAATGTTTTGTCATGACAGGTATCTGACAATGTTTCCATTTCCGTGTAGGTATTAGTGACACCTTTTTTTCCGTGCGAAGCGTGTGGCATTCTTTCCATGGATGGTGTGTCACACTTTTTTTCCGTAAAGGCGTGTGACAATATTTCCATGTCAGGTGTGTGACATGTTTCTCCTGTCGGGTATGTGACACGTTTCCATGCAGGGTGTGTGATACTATTTTCGTTGAAAGTTATGTTACACTCTATGCGTGCATAGTGAGTGACACTCTTTCCGTCCCAAGTGTGTGACACTCTTTCCGTGAAAGATGTGCGACACTTTCCGTGCAAAGTGTATGACAATATCGTCATGTCGGATGTGGCATATTTTCGTTTAAGGTCTTTATGTGCAGGTTGTGTTCACACTCTTTTCGTGTAAGGTGTGTCACACTATTTTTTCGTGTAAGGTGTGTCACACTCTTTTCATTCTGGAGTGTGTCCACACTCTTTTTTCGTGCAAGTTGTGTCACACTCTTTTCGTGCAAGTTGTCACACTCTTTTCGTGCAAGTTGTGTCACACTCTTTTCGTGCAAGTTGTGTCACACTCTTTTCGTGTAAGTTGTGTCACACTCTTTTCGTGCAAGTGTGTCCACACTCTTTTCATTAACAGATTGTGTCAAACTCTTTTTCGTGTAGAGTTGTCACACTCTTTTCGTGCAAGTTGTGTCACACTCGTTTCGTGCAAAGTTGTGTCACACTCTTTTCGTGTAAGTTGTGTCACACTCGTTTCACGTGCAAGTTGTGTCACACTCTTTTCGTGCAAGTTGTGTCACCTCTTTCGTGCAAGTTGTGTCCCCTCTTTTCGTGCAAGTTGTGTCACACTCTTTTCGTGTAAGTTGTGTCACACTCTTTTCGTGCAGTTGTGTCACACTCTTTTCGTGCAAGGTTCTGTCAAACTCTTTTTCGGTGCAAGGTGTGTCACACTCTTTTCGTGCAAGGTGTGTCACACTCTTTTCGTGTAAGGTGTGTCACACTCTTTTCGTGTAAGGTGTGTCACACTCTTTTCGTGTAAGGTGTGTCACACTCTTTTCGTGTAATCGGTGTGTCACACTCTTTTCGTGTAAGGTGTGTCACACTCTTTTCGTGTACGGTGTTACACTCTGTTCGTGTAAGGTCACACTCTTTTCGTGTAAAAGTGCATCACATTCTTTCCGGGCTTTGGTGTGTCACACTCTTTTCGTGCACGGTGTGTCACACTCTTTTTCGTGCGGTGTGTTACACTCTTTTCGTGCAAAGGTGTGTCTCGTTCTTTTCATGCAAGGTGCGTCACGTTCTTTTCGTTAGGGTGTGTCACACTCTTTTCGTGTAAGGTGTGTCACACTCTTTTCGTGTAAGGTGTGTCACACTCTTTTCGTGCAAGGTGTGTCACACTCTTTTCGTGCAAGGTGTGTCACGTTCTTTTCGTGCAAGTTGTGTCACGTTCTTTTCATGCAAGGTGCGTCACGTTCTTTTCATGCAAGGTGTGTCACGTTCTTTCGTGGACGTGTGTCACGTTCTTTTCGTGGACGTGTGTCACGTTCTTTTCGTGCAAGGTGTGTCACGTTCTTTTCGTGGACGTGTGTCACGTTCTTTTCGTTGAAGGTGTGTCACGTTCTTTTCGTTGAAGGTGTGTCACGTTCTTTTCGTTGACGGTGTGTCACGTTCTTTTCGTTGACGTGTGTCACGTTCTTTTTCGTTGAAGGTGTGTCACGTTCTTTCGTTGAAGGTGTGTCACGTTCTTTTCGTTGAAGGTGTGTCACATTCTTTTCGTTGAAGGTGTGTCACGTTCTTTTCGTTGACGGTGTGTCACGTTCTTTTCGTTGAAGGTGTGTCACGTTCTTTTCGTTGAAGGTGTGTCACGTTCTTTTCGTTGCAGGTGTCACACTCTTTTCGTGGACGGTGTGTCACGTTCTTTTTCGTTGAAGGTGTGTCACGTTCTTTTCGTTGACGTGTGTCACGTTCTCTCTTCGTTGAAGGTGTGTCACGTTCTTTTTCGTTGAAGATGTGTCACGTTCTTTTCGCGCACGGTGTGTCACCTCTTTTCGTGCAAGGTGTGTCACGTTTCTTTTTCGTGCACGATTGTCCACACTCTTTTCGCGCACGGTGTGTCACACTCTTTTCGTGCAAGGTGTCTCACCTCTTTTCGTGCAAGGTGTCTCACCTCCTTTTCGTGCAAGTTGTGTCACGTTCTTTTCGTGCAAGGTGTGTCACATTCTTTTCGTGCACGGTGTCTCATACTCTTTCGTGCACAGTGTCTCACACTCTTTTCGTGCACGGTGTCTCATGTTCTTTTCGTGCAAGTTGTCTCACGTTCTTTTCGTGCAACTTGTGTCACGTTCTTTCGTGCAAGGTGTGTCACACTCTTTTCGTGCACGGTGTCTCACTCTTTTCGTGCAAGGTGTGTCACGTTCTTTTCGTGCACAGTTGTGTCACGTTCTTTTCGTGCAGGTGTCTCACGTTCTTTTCGTGCAAGGTGTGTCACACTCTTTTCGTGCAAGGTGTCTCACACTCTTTTCGTGCAAGTTGTGTCACACTCTTTTCGTGCAAGTTGTGTCACACTCTTTTCGTGCAAGTTGTGTCACACTCTTTTCGTGCAAGTTGTGTCATACTCTTTTCGTGCAAGTTGTGTCACACTCTTTCGTGCAAGTTGTGTCACACTCTTTTCGTGCAAGTTGTGTCACACTCTTTTCGTGCAAATTGTGTCACACTCTTTTCGTGCTCGGTGTCGTCACACTCTTTTCGTGCAAGGTGTGTCACACTCTTTTCGTGCTCGGTGTGTCACCTCTTTTCGTGCAAGTTGTGTCCTCTTTTCGTGCACGGTGTGTCACACTCTTTCGTTGCCGGTGTGTCACACTCTTTGTGCCAGTGTGTCACACTCTTTTCGTGCAAAGTTGTGTCACACTCTTTTCGTGCGGTGTCACACTCTTTTCATTGCAAGTTGTGTCACACTCTTTTCGTGCAAGTTGTGTCACACTCTTTTCGTGCAAGTGTGTCTACACTCTTTGCGTGCAAGTTGTGTCACAGTCTTTTCGTGCAGGTGTGTCACACTCTTTTCGTGCAAGGTGTGTCACACTCTTTTCGTGCAAGGTGTGTCACACTCTTTTCGTGCAAGGTGTGTCACACTCTTTTCGTGCAAGTTGTGTCACCTCTTTTCGTGCAAGGCGTGTCACACCTCTTTTTGTGCAAGGTGTGTCACCTCTTTTCGTGCAAGTGTGTCTGATCTTTTTGTGCAAAGGTGTGTCACACTCTTTTGTGCACGGTGTCACACTCTTTTCGATGTAGTGTGTCACACTCTTTTCGTACAAGTTGTGTCACACTCTTTCTTTTTTTTCGTGCAAGTGTCACACTCTTTTCGTGCAAGGTGTGTCACACTCTTTTTGTGCCACTCTTTTCGTGCAAGGTGTGTCACTCTTTTCGTGCAAGTTGTGTCACGTTCTTTTGTAAGATGTGTCTACTCTTTTCGTGCAAGTGTGTCACTCTTTTCGTGCAAGGTGTGTCAACTCTTTTTCAAAACATGTGTGTTAACCTTTCCGTGCAAGGTGTGTCAATCCTTCCGTGCAAGTGTGTCACTACTCTTTTCGGGGAAAGGTATGTCACCCCTACTCTTTTCGTGCAAGGTGTGAGTTTCCTTTCCGTGCAAGTGTGTGTCTAACTCTTTCCGTGCAAGGTGTGTGCTAACTCTTTCCGTGCAATGTGTGTGCTAACCTTTCCGTGCAATGTGTGTGCAACTCTTCCGTGCAATGATGTGTGCAACTCTTTCCGTGCAATGTGTGTGCTAACCTGTCCGTGCAATGTGTGTGCTAACCTATCCGTGCAATGTGTGTGCTAACCTGTCGTGCAATGTGTATGCTAACCTTTCCGTGCAATGTGTGTGCTAACCTGTCCGTGCAATGTGTGCTAACCTGTCCGTGCAATGTGTGTGCTAACCTGTCCGTGCAATGTGTGTGCTAACCTGTCCGTGCAATGTGTGTTTACTCTATCCGTGCAAGATGTGTGCTACTCTTCCGTGCAAGGTGTGTGCTAACCTATCCGTGAAATGTGTGTGCTAACTCTTTCCGTGCAATGTGTGTGCTAACCTATCCGTGAAAGGTGTGTGTTACTCCTTCCGTGCAAGGTGTGTGTTACTCTTTCCGTGCAAAATGTGTGTTACTCTTTCTGCAATGTGTGTGCAACTCTGTCCGTGCAAGGTGCTGTTTCCGTGCAAGTGTCTTGTTTGTGCTCTTCCTGCAAGATGTGTACTACTCTTTCCGGAAAAATGTCGTGTTACTCTTTCCGTGCAAGGTGGTATCTTTCCATGCAAGTTCTACTCTTTCCGTGAAAGGTGTGTGTTACTCTTTCCGTGCAAAGTGTGTGTTACCAATCCGTTCCACGTGTATGCTACTCTTCCGTGCGATAGTTACTCTTTCCGTGAAAAATGTGTTACTCTTTCCGTGAAAGGTGTGTGCTTACTCTTTCCGTGAAAGGTGTGTGTGAAAGGTGTGTGCTACTCTTTCCGTGAAAGGTGTGTGTTACTCTTTCCGTGCAAGGTGTGTGTTACTCTTTTCGTGAAAAGGTGTGGGTTACTCTTTCCGTGAAAGGTGTGTGCTACTCTTTCCGTGAAAGGTGTGTGTTACTCTTTCCGTGAAAGGTATGTGTGTTACTGTTTCCGTGAAAGGTGTATGCTACTCTTTTCCGTGAAAGGTGTGTGCTACTCTTTCCGTGAAAGGTGTGTGTTACTCTTTTCGTGAAAGGTGTGTAAGTTACTCTTTCCTGTGAAAGGTGTGTGTTACTTTTTCCACGATAGGTGTGTGTTACTCTTTCCGTGAAAGATCTGTTACTCTTTCCGTGAAAGGTATGTGTTTACTCTTTCCGTGAAAGGTGTGTGTTACTCTTTCCGTGAAAGGTGTCTGTTACTCTTTTCCGTGAAGGTGTGTGTTACTCTTTTCCGTGAAAGGTGTGTGTTACTCTTTCCGTGAAAGGTGTGTATTACCCTTTCCGTGAAAGGTGTGTGTTACTCTTTCCGTGAAAGGTGTGTGTTACTCTTTCTGTGAAAGGTGTGTGTTACTCTTTCCGTGAAAGGTGTGTGCTACTCTTTCGATGCAAGGTGTGTGTTACTCTTTTCCTGAAAGGTGTGTGTTACTCTTTCCGTGAAAGGTGTGTTACTCCTTCGTGAAAGGTGTGTGTTACTCTTTCGTGAAAGGTATGTGTTACTCTTTCCGTGAAAGGTGTGTTACTCTCTTTTCGTGAAAGGTGTGTTTTACTTTTTCCGTGAAAGATGTGTGTTACTCTTTCCGTGAAAGGTGTGTGCTACTCTTTTCGTGAAAGCTGTGTGTTACTCTTTCCGTGAAAGGTGTGTGTTACTCTTTCCGTGAAAGGTGTGTGTTACTCTTTCTGAAAGGTGTGTGTTACTCTTTCCGTGAAAGTGTGCCACTCTTTCCGTGAAAGGTGTGTGCTACTCTTTCCGTGAAAGGTGTGTGTTACTCTTTCCGTGAAAGGTGTGTGCTACTCTTTCTGGGCAAAGTGTGGGCTACTCTTTCCGTGAAAGGTGTGTGCTACTCCTTTCGATGCAAGAAGTGTGTTACTCTTTCCGTGAAAGGTATGTGTTACTCTTTCCTTGGCATGAAGTGTGTTACTCTTTCCGTGAAAGGTATGTTTTATTCTTTCTGTGCAAGGTGTGTGCTACTCTTTCCGTGAAAGGTATGTGCTACTCTTTTCGTGCAAGCTGTGTGCCGTGAAATGTGTGCTACTCTTTCCGTGAAAGGTGTGTGCTACTCTTTCCGTGTAATGTGTGTGTTACTCTTTCCAAGCAAGGTGTGTTACTCTTTCCGTGAAAGGTGTGTGTTACTCTTTCCGTGAAAGGTGCATGTACATTCTTTCCGTGAACGGTGTGTGTTACTCTTTCCGTAAAAGGTGTGTTACTCTTTCCGTGCAAGTGTGAGGTTTTTCCAATTGTTTTACCATTCCGTGAGGTGTGTGACACTAGTTCCATGACAGATGTGTAACACTCTTTCCATATCAGCCGTGCTACTTGTTTTCCCGTGCAAGGTGTGTTATACTCAGTTGTCAGATGTGTAACACTCTTTCCATATCAAGGTGTGTGACACTCTTTTCCATATGTGATTACTATTTCCGTGCAACGTATTGAGATTCTTTCCATGATTGTGTGTGAAACTCTTTTCCCTATCAGGTGTGTGAAACTCTTTTCATAACAGGTGTGTGATACTCTTTCCATACAGTGCGTGACAATCTTTCCATATCAGGTGTGTGACACTCTTTCCATGATCAGGTGTGTTAAACTCTTTTCATGTCAGGTTTAGAATTGTTTTCCCATTAGGCATGTGACACTCTTTTCCATGTTAGGTGTGTGACACTCTTTCCATATTAGGTGTCAGACAATTTTTCAATATCATGTGTGACACTCTTTCACATTAGGTATGTGACATTCTTTCCATATCCGATTGGTGACATTCTTTCCACGTCAGGTGTGTGGTACTCTTTCCATATCAGGTGTGTGACACTATTTCCATATCAGGTGTGTGACACTTGTCCATATCAACCATGGGACACTATTTCCATATCAGGTGTGTTAAACTCTTTACATATCAAGTATGTGATACTCTTTCCATATTAGGCAGTGTGACACTCTTTCCATGTTAGGTGTGTTACAATATTTCGATATTAGGTATGTGACACTTTTTCCATATCAGGTATCTGACACTCTTTCCACAATATCATGACATGGTGACACTCTTTCCATGTCAGGTGTGTGGTACTCTTTCCATATCAGGTGTGTGACACTCTTTCCATATCAGGTGTGTGACACTGTCCATATCAACAATGTTACACTATTTCCATATCAGGTGTGGGACACTCTTTACATATCAAATTTGTAACACCTTTTTTCATATTACATGTCAGACACCCTTTTCATATCGTATAAGTGACACTCTTTTATGTCAGGTATGTGACACTCTTTACAATATCATGAATGTGACACTCTTTCCATATAAGGCATGTGACATTATTTTCCTCAGGTCACTCTTTCCATAAAATGTATGTGAGTGACACTATTTCTATATCAGTTATGTCAGACACTATTTGGATATCAATATAAGTATGTGACACTCTTTTTATATAAGGCATGTGACATTATTTTCCTATCAGGTGAGTGACACTATTTCCATTTACTATTTGTATGTGACACTCTTTCCACATAAGGACACTATAAGGTATGCGACACTCTTTTTATATCGAGTACGTGACAATCTTTCCATATCAGGTATCTGACACTCTTTCCATTTAAGGTATGTGACACTATTTTCATATCACGTGAGTAACACTATTTCTATATCAGGTATGTGACACTATTTTCATAGCACGTGTGTGACACTCTTTTCCTATCGTGTATGTGACACTGTTTCCATTGAAGATATGTGACATTCTTTCCATATAAGGTATGTGACACTCTTTTCATATCGGGTATATGACACTCTTTCCATATCAGGTGTGTGACATTATTTCCATATAATGTATGTGACACTTTTTCCATGTAAAGTATGTGACACGTTTTCCATATGTAAGTTATGTGACACGCTTTCTGTATAAGGTATGTGGTAAGGTATGTGGCGCTATTTACAGGACAGGTATGTAACACTCTTTTCATACCAGGTGTGTGACATTCTTCCAATAGCTGGTGTGTGTCACTCTTTCCATATAAGGTATGTGACATTCTTTCCATAGCATGTGTGTGACACTCTTTTCATATCAGGTGTGTGGCGTTCTTTCCATATCAGGTATGTGACACTATTTCAATATCAGGTTTGTGAAACTCTTTCCATATCAAGTGTGTGGCATTCTTTCCATATCAGGTGTGAAACTCTTCCATATCAGGTGTGAAACTCTTTCCATATCAAGTGTGTGAAACTCTTTCCATATCAGGTGTGTGAAACTCTTTCCATATCAGGTGTAAGAAACTCTTTTTCCATATCAGGTGTGTGAAACTCTTTCCATATCAGGTGTGAAACTCTTTCCATATCAGGTGTGTGAAACTCTTTCCATATCAGGTGTGTGAAACTCTTTCCATATCAGGTGTGTGAAACTCTTTCCATATCAAGTGTGTGGCATTCTTTCCATATCAGGTGTGTGACGCTCTTTCCATATCATGTGTGACACTCTTTCCATATCAGTTTTGTGACACTTTTTCTATATCAGGTGTGTGGCATTCTTTGCATATCAGACATGGGACACTCTCTCCTAGACATCTGTGTAACACTCTTTCCATATATTTATGATTTCGTGCTTTGCATCCACCATTTTTCGCTTTAAAGTTCTTAACTTCTCTTGGCTCGCAAATTCTAATGTCCTGTTATGAATGTCAAGACGGCTGGTAGCATGATTATTGAGTGAGAATATTTCATGGATATAGGATTTTAAATACTACAGCTACACCCAGCTGACTTGTAGGAGTAGTATAGCATTTGCGCGTGTATATACCACCTCCTATATAAATAGTATTTAAAAATAAGGCTGTTAAATTAAGCTATAAAGAAATAAAACAAATAAACGTCATTCATAAAATAGGGTTTTTACTCCATTTAAATCCTTCTTTTTACGCAGGCGTATAAATGAATAAACAAAAAATTAAATTCGTTAGGACTAAAGAGCGCCACTTTTTAGAGACTATTTGAACTATTTTATTCAACATTTAATAAATAAAATAATAAATTCGTTAGGACTAAAGAGCACCACTTTTAAAGACTATTTGAACTATTTATTGCTGATGAAAGATAAATGTAAAATCATTAACATCGTTAGGACTAAAACAGCGCCACTATTTGAACTATCAATTGCTGAAGAAAAATAAAATAAAAATATTAAATTTCTTAAGACTAAAGAGTGCCACTTTTTAGAGACTATTTGAACTATTCATTCAACATTTAATAAATAAGTAATAGATAAGTGAAAAAGGAGTAAAAATGGTATATAGAGGAATGATTAAATAATAATATATATAAAGTATGTTGTAAAATCACTCTAAACCAAGGTAAATACTTCGCACTTGATTATAAATATTATTGTTTTTTATATTTAAATTGATTTATTTTAAATTCATATTATTTTAAGTTAATATATTTTAAGTTGATATGTATTGTATTATTTTCCATTTTACTTCCATCACTTTAAAATTGTATACTGCGATCAGAAACAATATTATTATAGCTACCCTTTAGCAGGATCTTCAATAATATAATAATGCCTAATATTCAATCCAGATTTACTAAATTGCAATGATCCATCCATCCCTATACCATAATCGATTTAATCCTCTTGATCTTTCAAAGTTTTTTGAATATTTTAATAATCCGATCATAGACCTCATTTCTTCAGGATAATTTGAATTTTCCATTTATTGTTCACTCACTTTATAACTAATATTAATGAAAACATACATTATCGCATTATTAATTAATACCTCTTTATCTTCGTCTTTATAATAGTTTCAACACCATCTTTATCTCTAAACAGTTGTCCTGCAATCTCTAAATAACTAGTGGATATGTTTAAAAACGTATCCTGATTATTAATTTTAATTGTTATTTCATTATTTCTATCTAAATTAGAACTACCTGGTGATGGTTTATATGTGTGAAGTTCAAATGCTTCCATACTTTCATGAAGAATAAATTTTTCACCGATATTTAACATATCAATTTTTATAAGAATATTTTTAAACAAACATTAATTCTTCGTCAGTTATTTTTTTCTGTTGTAAAAAATGTCATGATAAATAATTATTTTATCTAAGCTAATATCACCAGGAACATTTAGTTTTACTTCTTCTGTGAAAGATTTTATTGCATAATCTGTCTTAGTCTTTTTAATTTTAATACTAAAATATTTTTGTTTTATAAGATTATCAAACGATATATCTAATCCTTCTAGAATTGCTTCAAGTTTTTTTCCTTTTTCATCAGAAATATGTCCGTGGATATAAAATACAGAATCAACTAGAGGATCTTTTAATATTTTTTCATCTGCTGGTAGTTTAGTATTGAATATTAAAACAATTCCATGTGGTTGATCTTTATGGGTTTTTTTTTATTTGCACGAATATAATAGTTACCACCTTGTTTTGCTAATACCGTTGTTTCTTCATAGCCTTTGATGCAATATAATTACCAATCATACTACCATAATTAAATGATTTTTGAATAACATTATTTTCACTTTTATATGAAATTGAATTATTCTCAACTTTAAAATTAGTATCCCAATCATGTTTATTTTTAATTAGTTTCCATTTATCCTTATAATAAACAATGTTTAAAGGAGTATATTTTTTAACTTTACCTTCATTAAAAATGTTTTTATCTTCTGGTAAAGTAATTACCGTTCTTTCATAAACTCGTCTTTTATTTAATCTCATTCCATAAATATCTGTATTATCCCCATGAACTTTATCCAAATTATTTAAGTTTTCTGTATGACTATGAAATGGAATAATTATTTCATCATCATCCTTGGGATCTTCCATTAATCCAAATTTATTAACATTCATTTTATTAAAGAAAAAAATGATCTCATCAAATTTCAATACTTTTGATATTTTAGCAAGAACGTATAAGCATAAATGCCCACATACAACTTGACTAAAACTTTGTATTTTATAAACATTATATTTTATGGAATATGTTTCTGAGTTTAGATAATTTTCTATTTGATCAAAATATTTCACATCATGTTATTTCATGTCATGGTATTAAATATTATTATTATTTTTATAATAACAAAGCCCATGACTATCTCTTGAATCTTCGCTGTCAGCTAGATTAATTATACCACATTCTTTTTATTTGGTTTAGATGGTAATTAATCTCTTAGATATACACCTCTGAATTTTTTTTTTTTCAATTTTGTAACCGCTTGTATAATAATAATATCATACTTGGATAAAGGTTTATTTTCTAGAATAATATTTTCCACTGATGTATACATATATCTTTAATTAATCGTTTATTCGCTAAATAAAATGGAAATTATATACTGCATGAAATGTAGACAAAACAAAAACAGATACAAAAGATAAACATCAAGCTGCAACTAAAAATAAAAAGAAATATTAGCAAATATCAGACAATAAATGATGATGTTAAAAAGGTAAATGTATTTCATATGTTGGAGAAGATGCAAAAGAAAATTTTTTTGAAAATATTCTTATGATTTATGATGATATAATATCTAATCGAAGTCGTCATGAAAAGACTAAACATAAATTATCACCTACACAAATTAAAGAACAAGATAATGCAACTAATTCTTACATGTATGGAATTGAATTTATAGATGACATTTGTAAAACAATAGAACATAATCATTTTACATCTAGATATAGAGGAACAGCATGCTAATCGTGTAATAGGTAAATCATCAAAATTGATTTCAGGTTTTTTTTTCATAATGGATCCAATAATAATTTTCACTTTATAGTATAATCATTAATGAAGTATGAAAATGCATATAGTGAAGTTACTGTATTATAAAAAAAACTTCTGAAGAATATACTTCAATCTATTTCGGCAGTTATTATAAAAAACTGAGATTTTTAGATTCCTATAGATTTTTAAGTAAAGGATTAGCCGGAATTGCAAAATCATTAGATGTTTTTTTCAATATTATCTGAAGAATTTATTGGTGGTTTATATTTACTTAAACAAAAGGGATTTATCTCTATTAATATATTGATTCTTTAGATAGATTAGAAGAAACAGAATTACCGCCAATGGAAATATTTTATTCAACATTAAAAGGAGAAGGAATAACAGAAGAGAATTATAGAAATGCTCAAAACGTTTGGGAATATTATGAATTTAAAACATTAAAAGATTATCATCAATTATAATATCTTAAAACTGACATATTAATATTAGCAGATGCTTTTGAAAAGTTTAGAGAATTATTTTTAACACATCACAAAATGGATCCTTGCTATTGTTATTCGGAAACAGGATTAACTTGGCAATGTGGTTTAAAATATACTGAAGAAGAATTAGAATTACTTAGTGACAGTAACATGTTAATTGTGTTTGGAAAAGGAATTAGAGGTTGTTTCTCTGGTGTATTATAGGTCCTAGACACATAAAAGCCTATAATACATATATTTCTGATTATACAGAAGGAGTAAAAAAATCGATCGATTAGAACGAAAACAATTTGAACAAATTATTAAGAATGACGGAAATTGAAGCAATTTTCTTAAAGAAACATATCTATTATACTTATATGCTAATAATTTATATGGTTGGGCAATGTCACAAAATCTTCCCAAGGAGATTTTAAATGGAAAGAGATTTAGATTATTATAAAAAATATTCCAGAGGATAGAATGTGATTTAAAATATACAAGTAAAGTAAAACTAAGAACGATTGAATATGCATTAGCTCCAGAAAAGATGAAAGTAAAATAAAAGGATATTTCACCATATCAATTTGAATTGCTTGAAAAGAAGATAGAACTTTAGAAAATTAAGAAAAACTATTTTTAACACATAGAGATAACAAAGTATGTATTATACATCATAACATTTTTTTAAAAATATATTAAATTAGGTTTAGTAGTTAACAAAGTTTATAGAATAATTTCATTTAAACAATCAGCATGGTCAACACCTTACATTGATTTTAATACAGAACAAAACACTAGATCAAAATCAGCAATTGAAAAAGATTTATGGAAATTAATGAATAATGTTTTCTATGGTAAAACTATGGAAAATATAAGAGGTAGAAGTGAAACAAAATTATTTACAGATCCAAAAGAAATACAAAAACACGTTAACAAAACAAACTTTAATGATTCAATAACATTTAATGAAAACTTAGTAGCAGTTATTTTAACATCAATTCAATTTGATAAACCAATTAATTTAGGAATGTGTATTTTAGATTATAGTAAATTATTAATGTATCAATTTTATTATTATGTTATTAATGAGTTATGGCAAAATAATGAATTAGTTACGTCAGATACACATATTATTTTCTGATCTATTAAAACAAGAGATGTTTATGAAAAGTTAAAAGAAGTATTAGATTATTTGATACATCAGATTATCCTAAAGAACATTCATTACATTCTACAAAAAAACAAAAAGTAATATAAAAATTTAAAGATGTATTAAATGGACAATTATGAATGAAATTATATATTGAAGAAGTAAAACATATTCTTATACATTATCTGATTGTAACATTGAACATAGCTCAGACACTAGGGGTAACAATGAACTAAAATAAGATAAAAAACTTAAAGGAGTAGGTCAGAAAATGTTGAAAAACAAAATTGATGATTATAACAATTGTGTATTTAATAAGGACATTAAAATGAATACAATATATTAAATGAATTCTGAAAGACATCAGATGTTTATAAATGAGAAATGAAAAAAGAATATGTCACCAGTTCATGATTAAAGAAATATTTTTGATGATGGAATAAAAGTAGTATAGGGTTTGTACTACTCCAGACCACTCTTGTTATTTTTGCTGTATTTGTGTTTACTTTCTCTATGCAAGTAGCTCCCTCCTTGTATGGACTTGTGTTTACATCTCTATGCTCCATCCAAGTAGGATCTCTCCCCGTATGGACTTGTGTTTATGATCTCTATGGCAAGTGGCTCCTTTCTCTATGGACTTGCTCTAGATCCCTCCTCACTATGACTTGTGTTTATGATCTCTATGCAAGTGGCTCCTTTCTCTCTGGACTTGTGTTTATAATCTCTATGGAAGTGGCTCCCTCCTGTATGGACTTGTGTTTATGATCTCTATGCAAGTAGCTCCTCTTTCTCTATGGACTTGTAAGCTATGATCTCTATCCAAGTGGCCCCTTCTCTATGGACTTGTATTTATTTATGATCTCTATGCAAGTGGCTCCTTTCTCTATGGACTTGTGTTTATGATCTCTATGCAAATGGCTCCTTTCTCTATGGACTTGTGTTTATGATCTATATGCAAGTGGCTCCTTCTGTATGGACTTGTGTTTATGATCTCTATGCAAGTGGCCTTTCTCTAAGTAGCTCCCTCCTGTATGGGCTTGTGTTTATGATCTCTATGCAAGTAGCTCCTCCTGTATGGACTTGTGTTTATGATCTCTTGTATCCCCAGGCAGCCCTGCTCCTTTCTCCTTTCTCTATGGACTTGTGTTTATGATCTCTATGCAAGTGGCTCCTTTCTCTATGGACTTGTGTTTATGATCTCTATGCAAGTGGCTCCTTTCTCTATGGACTTGTGTTTATGATCTCTATGCAAGTGGCTCTTTTCTCTATGGACTTGTGTTTATGATCTCTATGCAAGTGGCTCCTTTCTCTATGGACTTGTGTTGATGATCTCTATGCAAGTAGGACTTGTGTTTATGATCTCCTTTCTCTATGGACTTGTGTTTATGATCTCTATGCAAGTAGCTCCTTTCTCCTATGGACTTGTGTTTATGATCTCTATATGCAAGTAGCTCCCTCCTCTATGGACTTGTGTTTATGATCTCTATGCAAGTGGCTCCTTTCTCTATGGACTTGTGTTTATGATATCTATGCAAGTAGCTCCTTTCTCTATGGACTTGTGGTTATGATCTCTATGCAAGTGGCTCCTTTCTCTATGGACTTGTGTTTATGATCTCTATGCAAGTAGCTCCCTCCTCTATGGACTTGTGTTTATGATCTCTATGCAAGTGGCTCCTTTCTCTAGCTTGTGTTTATGATATCTCTCCTTTCTATGGACTTGTGTTTATGATCTCTATGCAAGTGGCTCCTTTTCTCTATGGACTTGTGTTTATGATCTCTATGCAAGTAGCTCCCTCCTCTATGGACTTGATGATCTCTATGCAAGTAGCTCCTTTCTCTATGGATATGGGTGGTCGTCGCCGAGGACATACTGTTTGTCTGGAATTATAATTTCATCTCTTTTATTCAATCGAAATGCGCTCAATCGAAATGCATTCAACAGAAACGATATAGGGTTTGTACTTGTACAGACCACCTCTATTATTATTATTATCTCTATTTGAAGCCATGTGTATGTGTGCATGTGCATGTATGCGTGTTTAGAAGTAGAATTTGGAGTTTGGTATCCATGGGTGTGTTTTACTTTCTACGGACATGTTTTTTTAATGTCTCTATACAAAAGGCTGACATAGTGTTTGCCTGGAATTATAATTTCGCCTCTTTTATTCAACCGAAATGCTTTTAAAGCACGTCAACACAGAACACAGTTGGTCTAGACATGTTATAACA
>JAXRKP010000264.1:387500-391260 GCA_037039925.1 Doris montereyensis | reverse complement strand
GCTTCCTCTATGTTTTCTCTCTATTTGCTTAAGATGTGGTTGATGTCATGTTTGTTTTCTGTTATCAAGGAATTCCCAGTGATAATATGAGCTGGATCTCGAGTAGTTTTCTATTGGTCGGCAGTGAAGCGGCGGTCAGGCGAATCCTCCTGTCCTATCAGTCTGTTTTCCCATGCTGTCTCCTCCTAGTCGACTCTTAAATCACCGCATGTGCTGGACGAATTTGGATTCCAATAAAATCGACCATTCCGTCAATGTCTGAAGGGCCCTTTTCAAAAGGGGTCTGATACCTTAAAATATTTACATACTATATATTTTTTTTATACATGTTGGTCAATTTATTCTTTTTATGGAGAGTGAAGACATTGTCATGGTCGCAGATTTTGCTGTGTCCAATGCTTTCTTGTCTTCGTTATTTTGACACTCAGTGGAAGGTTGGCAAGCGCTACTGGTGTAGGTTTTACTTCTTTCATTTCCACTCTTTCTGTTGTCTTTCATCTTTGCTGTTTCCCATTACATACAACTTGCGATCACCACATTTGATGGATGGGGGAAATTTCAATAAAACAAGCATTGACTCCCATCTTTGATCCAATATCCATACACTTCTGAAACCCATAGATGTTTATTTTGTTTCTACAGATGTTTCGTTAGAAAGAAACGTGTCTCGCCTGAAATAGCAAATGTTCAATACCCGGTTTGTTTTCTCGTGTCCCTTTGCGTTGTGGGCCGTTGTATCCGAGCCAAAATCTACGTTGAACTGAGACTCAGTAATCGGTGTCCATCAGTGTTGTATCCGAGCCAAAGTCTACGCGAACTGAATGCAGTAGTCGTGTTGTATCCGAGCCAAAGTTTACGCGAACGTGAACTGACTCAGTAATCGGTGTCGATCACGTGTTGTATCCGAGCCACAAGTCTACGCGAACTGAACTCAGTAATCGGTGTTGTATCCGAGCCAAAGTCTACGCGAAACTGAACTCAGTAATCGGGTGTCGATCAGTGTTGTATCCGAGCCAAAGTCTACGCGAACTGAACTCAGTAATCGGTGTCCATCAGTGTTGTATCCGAGCCAAAGTCTACGCGAACTGAACTCAGTAATCGGTGTCCATCAGTGTTGTATTCCGAGCCAAAGTCTACGCGAACTGAACTCAGTAATCGGTGTCCATCAGTGTTGTATCCGAGCCCAAAGTTTACCGCGAACTGAACTCAGTAGTCGGTGTCGATCAGTGTTGTATCCGAGCCAAAAGTTTTACGCGAACTGAACTCAGTAATCGGTTGTCGATCAGTGTTGTATCCGAGCCAAAACGTCTACGCGAACTGAACTCAGTAATCGGTTGTCCGATTCAGTGTTGTATCCGAGCCAAAGTCTACGCGAACTGAACTCCAGTAATCGGTGTCGATCAGTGATTGTATCCGAGCCAAAGTCTACGCGAACTGAACTCAGTAATCGGTGGCGATCAGTATTGTATCCGAGCGAAAACTCTACGCGAACGGAACTCAGTAATCGGTGTCGATCAGTGTTGTATCCGAGCCAAAGTCTACGCGAACTGAACTCAGTAATCGGTGTCGATCAGTGTTCTGGAGAGACTCGTCTCTCATTTCCATGTATCCACTTTGGGTGGGTTGTCGGGGTTTCGCTGGTTGATCCTGCTTCTTACCCTTTTTCGCTCTTTCCACATTATCTTTAATCAAGTCTGGTTGTTTCAATTTTGATTCACCCTGAGATCATTGCCACCATGTGGGTGGACGGGATGATGAAGTTCAAATCAGTCAACCCCAACTGTATCCACTGATCGACGTGACTGACTGACCGGCTTAAATTGGGACCTGAGTTCCGATTAGCCCTTTGAAACGGCAACCGTCTTCCCCTGCGTAACCCTCAGTTGACTAAAGCCAGTAACCATAATGTTCCACTAATTCATTTTTTATTGTTTCCAAATGTTGCAGCCTTTTCACTCTGACTTACAAAAGTGTGTGGTCGACGGTTGATACAAGGCTTGCCCTTGCTTTCCTCTCTCGCGCCTTTTACATATGTGTTTTCCTCTTGTTGTTTACTTTATTGCGGTTAAATTTGAACAGGAACAGAATTTCACGTCATCGAAAAATAACAATCCTGTATGATTTAAATGGATGGAATCCTTACATCTGAGCTCTCACGTATTCATGTTGCCAACAAAAACAAACAGCGTAGTGCGGGAGGGGGGGGGGGGAGTAAAGAAGAAAAGACAGCAGCAGTGCCATACATTTATATTTCAGTCTCTAAGAAGCTGCTTTTGAGCCCCGCGCGTCAGAGGTATGAAGAGTTTGGTATCGATTCATAGTATCGCCCCGTGTCGCGAAGGAATTCGTGAGGCTCATTACATATTACTGGTCCACGAATGTCTTGACGAGAATAAGACATCCCGCAGAATGTGAAAGCCGCACTGTGCCAGAAGAATGGCTTTTGCCCATGCTATTACAGATATATCATCCGGTTGCATTTATTAACAAAGGCAAGTTGAACGACCCTGTTAATGCGTCATGTTCCTGATGGCGTTTGTCGGATAACTAGCAACACGCGTCCCTAGAATTCAATGGTCCACCCGATACGGATGGATTTTTAACAAGTCAACACCACCTGCCCCCCCCCCCTCACACTTGCCATAATGTATCCTCCTCCAGCGGCCACCACTGCTATAATTTGCATTACATGTACAATATACCCTCCCCCCCCCCTCCCCACCTGTTCTTTTTACCCGTAGTAAAGTTCAATCCTTTACCACCCCGCTCATCCTCACTAGTTGATTCCAGGTAAGCGGCCATGACAGCTTGTCCTAGCTTAGATGGACGAAGGTTCGATCCTAACACTAGGATACACGGGATACTTGTAGGTTTATCATCAGGCACCTTCAGGTACTACATTTGGAATATACATACATATATATATATATATATATATATATATATATATATATATATATATATATATATATATATATATATATATATATATATATATATATATATATATATATATATATATATATATTTATAAAGCCACTCTTTTTCCAGGCCATGGCGTACGAATGTGTTGGATGAATAAGCCGAACATGTCAACAACAATCATGCCCTTAACTCTTCCTTATGTTATATATGAATTTATTATGAGGTGGTGTGGTGGGGGAGGGAGGTGGTGTGTACAGGACGTGTGTTTTTATTTTATCTATGTGTTATTGTCGTGATATTGTTTATTGTTAACATTACGGAATTATCAGTGATTTATTAGCCCCACCTCTGTAACTATTGTGAGCGTGAAGGCCACTTCCGTTAGTTAACTCCCATGCTCTTACAATTCAGACGTCTGTCTCTGACACACAAACATACACACTCACACACACATGGGGAGTTCAAATGTGTATTCCTTTTATTGTTCACCCTCCCAAACAAACGGCTCGTCTGTTCGCAGAACAAAGTTCCAACTGGTATTATTATCCCTTTTAGACATGGCAGCATAGAGCCTAGAGCTCCCCCCCCCCCCCCCCCCCCCCCCCCAAACAACAAAAACACCTTTGCCATTGGCGTCCAGGGAAGCGTACCGTTGATTACCTCCCTTAAGACCTCGTCGTATTATAAGCGTGGCCATGCAACAAAAGCCAACTCAGGGACTTTTGAACGCGGTTTCTCCAACGTGAATCCGTGTTCTTCATGATTCTAATGACACAATGACATCCAAAGGCCATGCCTTCCTTACTGAGGAGAAAGAATTATCTTATTTATGACT
>JAXRKP010000264.1:367500-382500 GCA_037039925.1 Doris montereyensis | reverse complement strand
ATCTCATTTGATTTGTTTCTATCTTAGTTTTTATGCCATCTGCTTTGGTTTGATCGCTTATTGTTGTGTTTCTGATTTTGTCTCTTTTAGTTTTCCTACTACTCTTGTTAGATATTTCATTTCAGCTGCCTGTACTCTACTGTATTCTCTACTGTCTAAGGTCCAGGTTTCGCTGCCATAGAGGAGAGTAGGATGCCTTTGCGACTGAATCCATAAATGTGATAAACAAAAGAGGACTTAGGATACAACCCTGTCTTACCCCTATATCTACATCAAATTCTGCAGATGTGTTTCCAGCTACCCTCACTGCACATGTTGGTTTATTTTAAAAACTATTACTGGCTCCTATTAAATTTTGCTCTACGTTGTGTTTCTTTAAGGAATGCCATAGTTCGTCCCTTCACAGTGTCAAATGCTTTTTCTAAGTCAATAAAACACAGGTGCAGGGCAATGTTTCTCTCAAGGAATCTATTATTTGTCTAATTGTAAATATGTGGTCTTGTACATTTCTTCCCTGATCTAAATCCACTCTGATGCTCTTCAATCTGATCCTCTACTCTTTCCTTAGTCTCATTTCCAGTATCCTGGCATATACTTTTCCTGGAACGCTAAGTAGTGATATCCCTCTATAGTTTGAGCATTCCATAGTTGATCCTTTCTTATGTATTGGTTCTACCGTTCCCTTTTTCATCTTGCCGTTTCTCCTTAATTCACCCCGAGTTCGCTGCATATTATGATGGACGCGGTAAAATTCAATGAAGCAAAACAATTTTCCGCTTAATTTACCCTGAGATCACAGCATATGGTGGACGAGGTAAATTTCCATGAAACAAAAGAAACAAACCTTGCCTCTTGTTTGTCTCTCTGGTATCCTTGGATATCACTGTATTTTATCGCTAAGAACCATCGCTGTGGTTTAAAATATTTCATGTTTCTTGTTTTTATTCTTTTTAGCCACAAGTTAACTTAGATGCTTGCTAACGTACAACAAACAAACATAATCCCCATGTTGAGTGAAATAAAGTAAAGGAAAAACAAACAAAACAAAACGGTTTGAGGACGATGGTTTCAAATGAATGTTTACACAACTATGGACTCAAGTTATGATACGGTATGGAGGCAATGATCGATTTATTTGTCCACATGGAATTTCAGTCTCAATCACGTATTGATCGAATTGTTAGCTCAGCGTTCTCGTTGCTTTGTGTACTACTCTCCGTGTTTGTATTAAGTTGAAAGTGTGTGTGTGTGTGTGTGTGTGTGTGTGTGTGTGTGTGTGTGTGTGTATTGGGGTGGAGGGGAGTTTGGAGCTTTTTTTTTTTCTTCGCTCTTTTCTTCTTTTTTATCCTTTCTATGTCACTTCCAAAGGACCAACTTGATCTCAGTTGTTTTGTTTTTTTTAAAGAATAAATACTGCATAGACTATTACTTGAAACAGGCTTTGATGTTGCTTTTGGTTGTAATTTTTAAAAACTGTTTTATTTTGCTTCTTTTTTCTTCTTTTGGGCTTCGATTTGCTATGTCACTTTAATCCCATTGACTGTCAGTTTGCTACGGAGACGGGGTTATCGAGTACGTAGTTTGCGTCTCTCTGGTCAGTAAATCCTACACCGATATTGTTTACACATTATCGTACAGCCATTTTGTACTTGGATGGGTTGCTTCAAAGCATCGATGCAGTTGTCTGTTTTAGTTTATTTCTTCTACCGTTGTGAAAAGATGTGTAGTGCGAAATATCTATGCATGCGTTATCGCAAACAAAAAGCCCCAATCAAACCATAAGTATTTTATATTGCATTGTTTATCGACGCTATTGACGGACGTTAGGAACTCGTGACGTCGAGCTTTGTAAGCACTATCGATGCTTGCTTTTGAATTTCCTCTCAAATATTGAAGCGATCATTTTGTCTTTGTTACCTACATTTTTATATATCTCCACCCCCCCCCGCCCCCCCCCCGTCCCCTCTGTTTTCTTAATCTCCTCAGCATGCTGTACCGTTTTGTAGGCGACTTTTGTTTCAGTGTTCGAAAATTATAGATATTGATGTAGGAGGGATGGAAAGGGGGGGGTCGTGCTATTCTTTTATCAACTTTCGTATTGATTCGCCATATGCACAGATATAATAAGATAGATGGTTTCTTACACACATGATGTGTATTGTGTGATATATGATATATATATATATATATATTACTTTATGATATATTATGTTTTCTTACATACACCATGATATCTCTCATGGATCAGAAATGCTTATTTAAGGTCACGCATATAGATTGAAGGCAACGGGACAGGCGAGGATTTAAGTGTTAAGGAAGAACGTTCTTGTAAACGTGCAAACATATGACCTAATTCTTGGGAAGGGGGGGTGTTGTTTCCTATTACACTCGTTTGTGTACTGGAATAAGGTGAGTGCACGTTTACTGGATTGTCCCTCCCTACATACAATGACTGCCTGACTATCTTTGGTATCTATAGATCACAAAGTATGTGCGACATGAAATGTCTATCAATGTCGACGCCGTAGAATATTCCGCCATACACAGTGTATTTAGTCAGCTCATCAGTTCATGTTTTGAAACAAAATTACCATTAACGTTTGCAGCCTGCCTTTACGATTTGTCTTACATGCATGGATGAGCGAGCGAATGAACTAGATGTTCGGTCACACTTACGTTCATCTGCTCTGCAGGGTCGTATGAAAATCAAACCGAGATCCTCAAAGGAGCGAGTTGAAATCCAGTAATCCGGGTGTAACTGCATTCTGCTACTAGGATAAATTAATTGAAAGGGGTTGGCCTCAACTTGCCAGACTCATTATGTGTAACAGCACGTACTTAACTTTGCCAGACTCATTATGAGTAGTTAGTACTTTAACTTTAAGCTAGACTCATTATGAGAGTAGTTAGTACTTTAACTTGCCAGACTCATTATGAGTAGCTAGTACTTTAACTTTGCCAGACTCATTATGAGTAGTTAGTACTTTAACTTTGCCAGACTCATTATGAGTAGTTAGTACTTTAACTTTGCCAGACTCATTATGAGAGTTAGTACCTTAACTTTGCCAGACTCATTATGAGAAGCTCGTACTTCAACTTTGCCAGACTCATGAGAAGTTAGTACGTACAATTAACTTTGCCAGACTCATTATGAGTAGTTAGTACGTACTTTTTAACTTTGCCAGACTCATTATGAGTAGCAGTACGTACTTTAACTTTTGCCAGACTCATTATGAGTAGTTAGTACTTTAACTTTGCCAGACTCATTATGAGAAGTTAGTACGTACTTTAACTTTGCCAGACTCATTATGAGTAGTTAGTACTTAACTTTGCCAGACTCATTATGAGTAGTTAGTACTTTAACTTTGCCAGACTCTATTATGAGTAGTTAGTACTTTAACTTTGCTAGACTCATTATGAGTAGCTCGTACTAACTTTGCCAGACTCATTATGAGTAGCAGTACGTACTTAACTTTGCCAGACTCATTATGAGTAGCAGTACGTACTTTAACTTTGCCAGACTCATTATGAGTAGCTCGTACTTCAACTTTGCCAGACTCATTATGAGTAGCAGTACGTACTTTAACTTTGCCAGACTCATTATGAGTAGCAGTACGTACTTTTTAACTTTGCCAGACTCATTATGAGTAGCAGTACGTACTTTAACTTTGCCAGACTCATTATGAGTAGTTAGTACTTTAACTTTGCCAGACTCATTATGAGTAGCTCGTACTTCAACTTTGCCAGACTCATTATGAGTAGCTCGTACTTCAACTTTGCCAGACTCATTATGAGTAGCTCGTACTAACTTTGCCAGACTCATTATGAGTAGCACGTTTCTGGAGAAAAAACATCCCCACTGTCTTTATTTGTGATAATCCATAACCACATCTAGAAATTGTTGTCTTAGCTCCTTGTTGGCTCAACTTCCATTAACTACTATTGCTTACACTTTCAATGGCAATAGGTCTATTGCACGCTATTGAATTAGTTAATCGAACCATCTGTTTAAAAAATGTCATAATAATAATAATGCTTTGCATCAATATCATG
The DNA here is from genome assembly GCA_037039925.1 of Doris montereyensis. NCBI lineage: Eukaryota > Metazoa > Mollusca > Gastropoda > Nudibranchia > Dorididae > Doris > Doris montereyensis. The sequence continues at coordinate 378,447 of JAXRKP010000264.1, read as the reverse complement.
CGCATACCAGAAACTAAACGAACGCAAACAAATAAAACCGATGTCTCAGGTAAAATCCGATTCCCCTCTGTTCCTCGATTGCACACCAATTGCATGAGGATTTCCGTGCGAAGGGAAAATGCAATGAATGGAATCGTAATTTCATTGTCCAATTTTGGTCAGTAGATTGGCAGAGTGGGTATATGTGATAAAACCAACGACCAGGATATCGCAAGGTCTATAAATGCTCAATGGAAGTAATTGGGTCAATTGTTTCAGATTCTAACCATTGACATGGGATTGCAGCATAATATATTCATACGCGCATTGTTTCAGTGTGTGTGTGTGTGTGTGTGTGTGTATCTTTTACAAAGTTCCTTTTGTCTCACATTGGATAAAAGCTGCGAGCACAACATGAAGAAAACCAAATTTCAGTGGACGAAATGAACTTATACAATAAAAATACTATATTAATACAGGCCGTTTTAGATTGGGTTTCTCACAACTGAAATCGATCGATGGATGTAAGGAAAAAGAACGTATACGCCTGCTTTACGATTTTTCAGGACAGGCCAAAAACATTTCGCGTCCTTCCCGTCTCTCTCGTTGCTTAAACGAAGATGACATTTGGATGGCAATAGCTCAGCAGTGCAAAAGTTTTCTCACAAAGTCTCATTCAAGTAGCATTTGTGGTTGTGACGAAAAGCTCGAAACGGTCTTTTCCCACTTATAAATTGTTGACAGAAAGTAAAATTGTTTATGGAAAAAGAGCGTATCGTCGTATATGGTCTTTTTCACAACTTTCGGCCAAATAGAAATAAGACTACGAATCATGCATGATACGGTCTTTTTTCATAAGAAATTGCTTTTTACTCGGCTTAGAATTTGTTAAATTAATATATTATTCATCTTCATTCATTCTTATTAATAGAAAATGGTCTCAAAGGCACTCCAATATTTACATACATACATACTGAACACGTCATGTAGAAATACAACATCAAATAGTAAACTTCAGTGAAATGATAATCATGCCGGTATTTTAATTTTGCCGATATTTTCAACAAAAAAAAAAACTAACAAATAAGGGTATACTACAGACTTTCAGATTGAAAAATTAATGATGGACATTCCAGAAAATGTAATCGTTAATAAAATTAATCAAATATATTCTTATTATCTGCTGCGTAAATCTATATTATCGTTTTAGATTAACAAAACCAAATGACTGTGTCAACAGCATTCGAGTACATTGAAACGAAATTACAACATTAGCGATATAACAACAAAAAATCAATTGAGATTCGAAAAAAAGTGGTCTATGAGGAACTTCAACCGCCGGCTAAATAGGGCCCAGATCAAATGACCGTTTGTAGTGCAACATCCAAGAACCGGCCTGAATTCAACCACAACCATGTCAGCCAGATACAGTCGATTGTGTTCTTCAAAGTATAGTAGCTCAAGCCTGAAATCCACAATTTGAAATCAAGATGTGCCACTGACTGCTTCACACTTGGCATTTGTAACACTTTCTGAAATCTGCAAATCATACACCTTCTTTTTTTCTTTGATTTCAGTTTATTTATCACGCAAAGAAAACTCAGTAGTCCTAAACTGAATAAAGTGTTTATAACCCAAAGGTCGTGGGTTTGAAATGACCAACGAGGACACGATATTCTTTGATTCAGAAAAAGAAAGGTGTGTGAATATTGTGTGTTGTTTTTGTTGTTGTCGGGGTTTTTTTTTAGAGAGGAAAGTGGAAATTATCGGAATATTTGTCGTTTAGTACTCACAAAACTTTGTGATACGTTAAAGATCCCAACTTTCAATGTAGCAGTGGGTGACATTGAAAATCCTATTGAGATCACCAACGAAATTATCAACATTTATTACATCAGTCACTTTGAAAACTCATAGCTCTAAAGGAAATGTTTTTAATTTGTATTTTCTTTGAACATATTCAAGAGTTTGTTTTGTTTTTGTTTTTGTTTGTTTGTTGTTTGGGGTCAGCGGTGGGGGAGGGGGTCAGGAATTTTATCTATCAGTTTTTGTTTGATTGTTTTAAAGATAAGGTCGTCTGCCTACCTATGATATTTTATTTCTCAACTTTTCTCATTTTGGCAAGTCTCTACAATATAATTTACCCTGTACTTTAGCCGGGGTCGTTTTGTCAGCAATTGCATGTATGTGTAGAGGGGATATGCGCGTGTATGTATGTATATATGTGTGTGTGTGTTAACGTTTCATTGCTTATGGTCTGCTTAGGTTTTGGATAATCTTCCCTTTATTGATAGTAATAGTTTAATTTCCATGATGGCCAGACACATTAGAGGGGCATCATTATCTTTATGTTAAGAATTGTGAAGCACTGTCTTTCTTATAACATATATATGCATATCGCACATGTGATTGGCGAATGTTCTGCTGAGGTTATGCATTTTGGCCGTGCCTTAGAGGCTCGTATCTTGTGTCTAAATATGGGCATTTGGTGTGATGGCGCCACTTAGAGGGGATTAATTTATATATGCGCACCGCACATGCTGGACACATTTTATTTCCACGACCAATAAATCAAACTGTCTTACGGGTGCCCAACAGCAGGTACTATCGATGGTGCTTTGCGGTTCGTTTCACAGCCCAACCAACCTAGTTCCTGATATCCTTAGCTGTAAATATCGTTGCACGATCATCACTCATTGTCCTTAGAGGGTATTACTGCCTTAAGAGCCTTGTATATTTTGAACTTTTTAATTAGAAGTCATTTTTTTTATATCAATACCATTGTCTTGCCATGGTGGTACTGCCTTTAAGAGGGAATGCTTCATTTTGAAATCCTTTAATTAGAAGTCATTTTTTCATGGTCGTGTACCATTGTCCTGCCATGGCATTAGGCGACGTTTAGAAGACTGAGATGAGTTTAAAACTTGAATTAGGAAGTCTTTTTTTTTATCGCCATTGGCATTGCCCTGCCACTGATATTACTGCGTTTAGAAGACTTTTCTTCATTTTAGAACTCCAATTAGCTGTTATGGGTTCAAAACTATCATTAGTCCTGCCATAATTTTTGGTTTAAATGTCACTGTTTGTTTAAAAGTTTAATAAGGAAATCATTTTTTCCCATAAAGATCTTTGTCCTGTTTAATATTACTGGGGGTGTTGACTTGTTGGGTTGTTAAAACTTCAATGAGGGAATCCGGGGTTTTATTTCATGAATAGAACGGTTGGCAGGTGCTTAATTAAGTTTGTTTCACTTACTCTGATATTTTTCTTTTTTCCTGCTTTTCTTTTGATTGCCTCACCATTTTTGTCGTAATGGTATATGACACAAGATTTCAATTAGAACAAACAAACAATGTCTCGAGTCACACGTCCCCAGTGCATCAACTCGAACGACGGGTCGAAACCTGTCACGTACTACGAGCATTCTCAGGTCGTGTACGTCATTCATGATTTCTGTGTACAACCACAACTCCTCACTTGTGAGTGGTGGGGTAGGGGGTGTTGGGAGGAGGGGGCTAAATTATAGAATAACACTCAAGCGTGGACCGGGCGAATTAACATTTTAGAGCTTGCTAGAGGATTAGTCGGAGTTGTTAACTCGGCCAGCTGGCTGGCATGATTGATGAACGTCCCTGCTGGAAAGACAATAGCGCCATTGAACTGGGTTCTCAGGAAACCACCGTCGAAAAATTGTGATATCAAGTAGGCATTAGATCGAGCCAGTATTTATAATGGATTAATAATAATAAGACATGGCACATTGCTCGTTTACCGCCCGTTGTCATACAAGGTGTTTGCGGATGAGACAGGTTAGCCGTGGCAGGCATGGGATAAAGGAACGCAAAGCCTCAAATTGAGAACAGTCACCACTTCCTTTAGTCTAACCGTGCAGAGTAGAGTAGTAGAGCGTATCAATAATAAATACTGCCTGTGGGTGGATTATTTGTTCATATCTTGATCGTATTTCCTTTTAGTCACACTGTCACATTTTACTGAGCTTTTTTTTGTTCTTTCTAAGGTCGCATTCCAGGCAGTTGTGTACTTTTTCTTTTTTCTTTTTTTTGTCTTTTGAAAGAAATGTGTTGTTTTTTATTCTACTTTATAGTTGGAAAATTTTGATTTGAATTAAATCCTTTTTTATATATAAATAACTATTTTGCTTAGATTTGATTTCAGTTTCTTTCTTGTTTTCACTCAAAAGTCCATTGATAAATTATCCTCTGAATGTGTTTTACAAGATCTACGCCTTGAGTACGCGTTGATCGGAAAACAATCAGAAAATTTGATAAAATAAAATATGATTTTACCAGCAATCGTCAGCTGTATCGAAATGCATGAGTGTTTATTAAACTACTGTCCGAGGAAGACTTAGGACAAATATTGAATTGAAATATTGTCACATTGACAATTTTAGCCGATTTGCCACCGCAATCATGGCATACACTTTTTCAATATCGATTTCAAAGATAGAAAATAAATGCTGTGAATGGGCGTTTAGCTGTGCGTATAAATGTGTATTGATATTGAATTGATACAATGGACTTATTAGGAAGCTCCATGCTCACCTTAGAAGTATTTTCATTGTAAAAAAACGACGATGGGGGGAAAGATAGAAAGAACTTTCGATTAAGATAAGTGGTGTCAATAGAGAAGATGTGTCAGTGTGTGGCGGCAGGGACTGGTCAAATGTAACCATATTTCGTGACCGAACAGGTAGACTTAAAAAATAACCCCTTGCAAAAATGCCTATGTTTATTTCTTACAAAATCCCCATGTTTATTTCTTACAAAATCCCTATGTTTATTTCTTACAAAACTCCCTATATTTATTTCTTACAAAACCCCTATGTTTATTTCTTACAAAATCCCTATGTTTATTTCTTACAAAATGTGGACCAATGTTTATTTCTTACAAAATTTGTTTATTTCCTATGTTTATTTCTTGCAAAAACCCCTATGTTTATTTCTTACAAAACCCCTATGTTTATTTCTTTACAAAATCCCCTATGTTTATTTCTTGCAAATCATCTTTATTTCTTAAAATCCCTATGTTTATTTCTTGCAAAATCCATATGTTTATTTCTTGCATAATCCCTATGTTTATTTCTTGCAAAATGTATATTTTAGTGGAAAGAATAATGAGTGTCCACGCAAAGACGTAGGATTATGATTTACATCTTCATTTTGTCAAGTTTCACATTTCCGTCTTGGTCTTGGTCGTGGACAGTGTCTTTGGTTGGAAGGCGGGGGGGGGGGGGTCTGGTTTGTCAACATCAATGCTACAAGACGAAAAATGTGAGTCCAGCGCTTGAATACTAATAATATGAGGAAGAAGAAAAAAGCAACAACAATAACCGAATAGGGTTCCCAATGTCAGCACTGAATAATTTGTGTCAGTCCCAGAGAAAGAGAACACAAATTAGATCGCAAAAGAAAACAAACGCATTGTGACTGTCTTCATAAACCTCTTTCGGGCCCGCTGGTGATATGGACAGGTCAACTTTGGGACTTACTTTCATTTCGTTTCATTTCTTTGATTCTTTCTTTCTTTCTTTGTTTTGATTTTTTTTTCTCTCTTTCTTTCTCTCTTTTTTCTTTCTTTCAAATCTTGAATTTTTAAAGTTTGCTTTGCGTACGCTGTTCAATTTTTCGGTGTGTAGTCTTTCATCGCTCTCCCAGACCTCTAAAACTGCCAATCAGAAAATGGCAAGACAGATTTGTAAGCGATAACCCGACTTTAAAGGTATTGCGAATGGGATCCTGACAGACGAGGAGTATAAGGGCGGTGGGGGAGAGAGAGAGAGTATTATCAGAATTATTATTAGATATATATAGAAACGTCGTCCCGTTTCCTGAGGACGGCAATAAAATCGGGGGCTGCCTTTCGTTTTTAAGCCGCTGCCAATCACGTGTTCAAAGTCAGGCGGCTTTTCGTGACATGTCGGTCACGTAGAATGTGTTTTGCGTATACTTCCAAATTGAAGTTCTTCCCGTTAAACTCGAGAAAAAAAAAAAGAGAGAAAGGACATGCAAGAACATGCAAGGGAAGATACTCCGATTTATGTTGAAATACGTAAACAATTTGGGGTTTTCTTTTGAATTCCCCATGAAGACAACGCACACACATTATAGATTTATTATATTATTATACACGTAATATAACGAATGTCCCAGGGAAATGTCCTCTGTTATCTTATGGTTGTTTCAGAGAGATGTTTTAAAGAGACTTCAGTATAATGTGAGCCATTCTCAGATTACAGCAGTGATAGTCTTAGAGTTTAAAATTTGGGTTAATTTTATCTCCTACCTACATCCCGTGCTTTTGTTTTCATTAGTTTTCATCATGTGTCTGGTTTTTTCTTTTTACTCAACAAGGCTAGTTGATCTGATTTCGAGGTTCATTTATTTAATTTTTAATTGGACACAGGGATGTGTGCATTGATTTCCATCAACAAGTTGGTATATGATGTAAGATAGTGGGTCGGTGTAAAGAGAAACCTGTTCTAATGAAGAAGAAGAATACTTGTTCTTGGCTTTTACTCTTTCACTTCATCTTACTGTTTCTCTATAAATAGTGTGTAGAGATCATGATAATGGTGGACAAGGAATTTCAATTAAACATGTTTGATACAAATTTGAGCAGGTCATCTTTAATAAGAAAAATTGAAAGAATTTAAGACAACAGACAAAAGACAAATTGTAACGGTTACTTCAAGGTCTCTCTCAGATGTCACTTTCTCTCTAACTCTCTCTCTTGATTGGTCTTATCTAAGCTATTTTGCTCTCTCTTCTATGTCTTGGCTTTTGTCTCTCTCTAACTGAACATGACCCTCATGGATAGGGAGCTATATAAATTTTGCATTATTATTATTATTATTATTATTATTATTATTATTATTATTATTATTATTATTGTTATTGTTATCTCTCTCTCATCATTATTTCTTATTATTGTTCTAATGGCTTGAAATGATTTGCCTTGTTCCATTGCAGGCCTCAGCTTTTGATCTCCTCCCTCCCTCCCTGATAGAATTCCCTCCCTCAGCAGGTCTCTCTCTCCCTCCCTCCCCCCTCTCCAGCTGCTCCTCTGCTCGCTCTCTCTTGGAACTGCATCAGATGAGGGGCCTGGAGGCTCACTCTCTCTCTCTCTCGTAAGAAAACTGGTACTCAAAGTCTCTATCTGTATACTGAATTGGGGACTCTCTAGTGCAGGGCAAGGTGTCGACCTCTCATCCTCTCTGTAGTGGGTATCTCTCTCTCTCTCAACGGTCTAAAACATTTTCTCTCTCTCTCTCTCTCTCTCTAGTCCACTCTCTCTCTCTCTCTCTCTAGTCTCTCTCTCTCTCTCTGACGATGTGCAGATCACAACACTATGTGCACGAAAGACCATTGCTTACGTCTGGGCAAATAAAAGTCTCCCCTTTCACCGCTTTAGGGCTTGGGTAAACCGTTCGGTCAAATCAAAAGTGACTGAATCGGTCGACAGATAACACAGATTTCAGTCATTTTGGGCTGTCTCTCGTAAAGCCTTTTCTCTCCCCAAGGTATGTCAACATAATTTACTTATAAAGAGCCATGTTCCGTAACTTGGAATTAAAGAATCAGAATTTTCTGACTTATTTCCCTTACATTCTTATCGTATCCCTCTACCCACCGGGATTTGTTTTGAAATTTATGAACAGCATAAAAATATCATTATCATTATTTTTATTTTAAAATGATAATATTGCCATCATCGTTATTAAAGATAAACATTAAAAGCCAAAAGATGGAACTTCATAAGTATTTAACCCTATTATTATTATTATTATTATTAGAGGAAATTATTATTTTATTTTATTTTATTTTGAGGCGTATTATTATTGTTATTGTTCCCAGAGCCTTATTATTAGTGTAATTAGGCTATTGATATTATATTTTTATTACTATTATTGCTATTATTATTATTATTATTACTATTGTTATTATTATTATTATCATTATTTTTTATTACATGTATTAGTACTACTACTACTACTACTAGTAGTAGTAGTAGTAATCAGTAGTAGTAGTAGTAGTAGTAGTAGTAGTAGTAGTATATTAGTAGTAGTAGTAGTAGTAGTGGTAGTGGTAGTGTTAGTTGTAGTGGTAGTAGTAGTTGTTGTAGTAGTAGTAGTAGTGTAAGTATTATTATTATTATTATTATTATTGTTGTTATATTATTATTATTATTATTATTATTATTATTATTATTATTATTATTACTATCATTAGAGATTCATGTCCTATTGGTAGCATGAGTCAATAAGGAAACACAACTAACCCGAACATTAAATGACATAACAACATGAGCAAACCTATATGCTTTGTGTAGAGGAATACGTGGTTATTTACTCATCAACGTCGTATACAATACAACACCGATGTCAATAGATTTAGAACAACGTAAGCTTTAGGTACCTTTATAACTAAGTACGTTAGTTGGAATAAAGCAATATAGATCAGTATTGAGCACCTATTAAGCTCCTGTAGGCCTATTTGTCTATTATCTAAGTGTGATCTTATGTATGAATTTTAGAGCAAGCTTTTTACTGCTTTTTTTCTTCAAATTTCCGACGTTATTCTTGAGAAGAGTGTACCCCCGTAATGAGATATGATTTTAGCAATTAATCTGATTTGTTTGCTTTTTTATTATTTTTTTGTTGCTATTTTACCTTACGATCGTAAGCTAATAATATGTCCCGGTGGTTTAGAGGACAGTATTTTAAATGTTTATTGTAGACTCAGTTTTGATACCGATCATCTCCGGGGCATGTGAATTGGCATATGAATATAACTGTTGACTTTTCCGGTTTGTTTTGTTTTTGTTTTTTTTTTCTTTTTGATTGTTCAATGTTGTTGGGGGAGGGGGGGGGGGGTCGTTTTTGCGGGAGTTTCTTTTCTTCCCTTTCTTTCCTTCTTTATCAGTTCCCATTCTACCTTCCGGTGTATGGGTTCACATGCCCGAGATGATCTTTCTCCAGGCTGCCCTGTCCTGACATTTTCTGTTTCCTTCCCAAAAAGTTTTTGTTTGTTTGCTTTAATGTCTCTTTTATATCTTCTTCCCACTTTCTCCGAGATCTGCCTCTTTATCTTCACCACCACTCCCAGTTTTTTTTCCGTTAGTTTTCTTTTTTCCGTCTTAATTAAATAGTTGCATCATGCTTTTAAAAATGTAAATATGGATTCCATTAATAGCATGCCCCTAGACCGTTTTCTATTTGCTGTCAAACAACAATTAAAACATTGCTCTCATCACACCACCCACCATCACCCCCTCATTTTTTTTTGTTTTTATACTTTTTTTAAAATACTGTTTTGAGGAATATATTCCTTTTTAATTCGATTTTATTCTCCCTGGTGACTCTCTGTGACACGATTTTTCAAACGCATTCTACTTGCTTCGTCACTTCACGTGAAATTTGTCTTTTACTACAAATATTACACTGGCCGCCACTACTACCACAATAATATTATATCCCGTATGTCAACCCTTCTCTTAGACATACACCGGGCGTGGATTTGTTTGTAGTTTATTGATTGGATTGCAATTCGGGTCAGCCAATCAAAGAGGTGTTGAAACCACCCAGTTATCTGCAAATATTTTGCCCGGTGGATTCAGTTGCTAAGGACCTTTCAGGGCCAGGCCCTGAATCTTTCATCCGATCATGGAGAGAGGGGCTCCGCTATCTCGGCCTCCCTCGTGTATCACTCACTTCCACTTGTTCTGTAAGTTGTAGAGGTAGCTTCTTTTTTTCTCCCCAGCAACAACGTTCTCTCCAACATGTTCTTGTCTCTGCGCGTATATTTTTTAAAAATGTGTTTGGGTTTAGTGCAAAGTTTGACGAAAATAATCCAGTTTGTGTGAGCTGTTAACATGAGAATGAACGTTAGATAAGATGAGTCGTTTTTTAAAAAATTAGTGTGCGCAGATTTTGTCAATTGTGCCCCTTTTTCCCTGGTGTGTGTGAGCCACACGCCTACAACTTAGACTTAAAGGAAACCGGAAACATTGGTCAGCACTGGTCCTGGTGCGGGCAAAACTTCTCATCGCCTTTCCCGCTGTCTTTTTTTGTGCGTGAAATTTGTAGAAAACTCCTTTTTTTTTTTTGTGTGTGAAATTTGTAGAAAACTGCTTTTTTGTGTGTGTGAAATTTGTAGAAAACTGCTTTTTTATGTGTGTGAAATTTGTAGAAAAACTGGCTTTTATTGTGTGTGAAATTTGTAGAAAATTGCTTTTTTTTGTATGAAATTTGTAGAAAATTGTGCTTTTATTGTGTGTGAAATTTGTAGAAAATTGCTTTTTTGTGCGTGAAAGTTGTAGAAAATTGCTTTTTTTGTGTGAAATTTGTGTGAAAATTGCTTTTTGTGTGTGTGAAATGTGTAGAAAATTGCTTTTGTGTGTGTGAAATTTGTAGAAAACTGCTTTTTTGTGTGTGTATAAAAAACAAAACAAACAAAAAATAATCGTAGCTATGTGAATGTTATGATCGTTCAATCTGTTTGCGTGAGCGATTTGAGGGCGATGCTGGTATGTCCGGCTATTTCGTTATTTTTCCTCTGACGTCCATCTTGTTCTTTTCTGTTCATTAGCGGGTGGTTTGTGTGCCTTTGGTAGGTCTTGCTTTTTTCCTGTCTTTAGACCTGTCTGGCATCACCCGCAAACTATTATTATAGTTATTATTATTATTATTATTATTATTATTATTATTATTATTATTATTATTGTTATTATTATTATTATTATTATTATTATTATTATTATTATTATTATTATTATTATTATTATTATTATTATTATAGCAAGCGGGGGTATTTCAATTTATTACCCCGATCAAAAACCAACACACAAAAAAAAACAACACATTCTTTTAATTTCATCCTGAGATCACCGAGTTTGGCGAGCGGAGGAAATTCTGATTGAAACTCGTGACTTATTGTGTGTACGTTC